>VYZS01048324.1:11578-70972 GCA_013400695.1 Neodrepanis coruscans
CCCGGGGGGGTCAATCCCCGCCCCCGCCGCTCCCCGCGCCGCCACCGCCGCCTCCCGGGCCGGCGGCACAGGCGGGACCCCCCCGCCCCGGCTCGCTGAGNAAAGGTGGTGAGGGGGGCTCATCACCCTCCTCTCTCCTGTGGAGAGACCACAGGAGCTGGGACTGGTTAATCTGGAGAGGAGAACACAGTATAAATATCTCAAAGGCGGGTGCCAAGAGGATTATAGAAGCATGGAATCACAGAATGGTTTGGGTTGGAAGGGACGTTAAAAGATCATCTCATTCCACTCCCCTGCCTTGGGCAAGGATGCCACTCACTACACCGGGTAACTCAAGGCCCCGTCCAGCCTGGCCTGAAACACTTCAGCCACATCTGCTCCGGGCACCCAGGATGGAGCCAGACCCCTCAGTGGTGCCCAGCGACAGGACAAAGGGCAGTGGCCATAAACCAAAACACAAGAAATTCCACCTCAACATGAGGAAGAACTTCCTTCCATTGTGGCTGGCTGGGCACTGGAACAGCTGCCCAGGGAGGGAGTGGAGTTTCCCTCTCTGGAGACATTCCAAACTCTCCTGGACACATTCCTGTGTCACCTCCTCCAGGTGACCCTGTCTTGCCCTGGGGTTGGACTGGATGATCTCCAGAGGTCCCTTCCAACACTAACAATGCTGTGATTCTATGAAATCTTCCAAGAAAAAAAAAAATCATTACTCATTGCAGCAATCAGGCTTTGCTACTCAGCACGGTGCCTCTTGACAGTCCTGAATCCCTAATCCTGACAGGGGGCATCACCAGCACAGTTCAGTGGGCACTTCAAGAGGCATCTCCTCTTAATAACTATCCAGTGTTCTCTGTTAAAAAAAGCCAACAATCCAAACAATAACCAAGAAAACTAGGAATAGCCTTACAGGAACAGGATTTGCAGTGACTCTAGAAATCCCATCTAAACAGTGGTGCTTTGCTGGGTAACTTATTTCTTAAAAATCTCTTGGCTTTATATTGTTTGTTGCCCCATTTGAGAAAAGAGTGTGAAGACTTTACTGTTACAGAACAATATACAGCAAATTTTCCACAGCAGAAGGTTATGGATTGTTTGAAAATGCGTGAAAAGGATCCTAACTGCAATCTTAAGTTTTACTGTTAAAAATGTAGCACAAATATTGCAATCTTTGAGGAGCTTACATATTCCTCAAAAGAGAACTGATTAGTACCCCCTATTGATTTTATCATTTTTAATAAGTACCCACAGTGTGACAGAAACAAATTTACTTATTTTCAGAGATTAGGGATCAAAGCCTGTCCTCTTCCATCACTGTGTGTACAAGTACAGCAGAACAACTCCTTGACAAGCTCCACAGTCTCTCTTATCTTACAGTTCTAATGCCCTAAGAGAAGAGGTTGTATGTTTTTGCAAAGTTTAATAGATTAGTTTAATAGATTTGAATAGACTAATTATTTTAAACAGATAGTGGATCATTTTTGGCATCAAATAATGTTTGATGTAACTACCAGTGAATTGTCTACTTGAGAACAAGTTAGGAACCCAAATCCAGTATTGGAGAATTTGTACTGAAGGCAAGAGTGTTTGGCAGAACTCCCCAGGCCTGTGGTACAGACTGACACAGGCCTGACTGAAATATTTATGCTTAATATGTCAGATATAAACCCTTCTGAAAGGATGAATACTGAAATAACAGTTGCTAATAAAAACAATGACAGATGCATATCTGGAATCTATTTTAACAGATACATTAAAGGCAGGAGGCTGACATCCATTCTCTCTCAACACCCTTCTCAGTTTATGCAGGATGTATTTGGAACCTGTATGTGATCTAAGTTGTTTTCTGACATCTGATTAAATATTGAAACATGTCAGACCCCAACTAAAGATGACCTGAGGCAGCTTGTGCATCAAACCAACACATGATTTTAACTGGAGCAATAGCTATTCTTTGATAAATCAATAAAGTTAAAAATTATTGGGGCAAGGAGTACCAGAAATTATTATCCTGCTGTATTTGTGACACATTAACATTTTCATATTTCTCCCACAGGAATTTCCTCTTGGCTTCTCTCCTTTTCTCCTTGTCCCCCAAAGAGAAGATCACAAATATTGAGATGTTGTTATTTCTAAGGCTAATTAATACCAGCTAAACATCAGAAGATGTTATGCTGTTGCCAGCAAAGCAAGAAATCCAGCAATCACAATTTCTCCATTTAATACTTCAACATCCAGTCAGTTGGACTGTGAGCTCTGAACATGCCTGTGTTCCTGCATCAGGAGGGCAAGAAAATCCTCTCCTTAATCCGGATTGGAAAAGCAGACTGATGCTGAACAGGAAGGGGCAGGAAGAGACAGATGGACATCAAGTGTTTTCTACTCATTGCATAATAAAATGTCATATGTTTGGTGACCATCTATTTTTGGGTAAGACTGAAGAGCCAGATGTGAGTTTTGATAAAAATACCCTATGGTACAAAACTGCTACATGTCCTGATAGCAGGCAAGGGCAGGTGGGGTGTGAGTTAGTGTCATCATTTCTCTGTCCTAGGGCTGAGTATACAGATAGGGAAAGATAATCTGATCATGGATCAGACACTTCACTAAAATATGAAATCACAGATACCTGCACACTACACAGAACTATTTTGTCCCCTGACAAGTTTGCCGTTTAGCTGCACTTTTAACAGCATACTGTGTAACAACGTACAGAATAGTGTTTCTGAGGAGCAATTTCAAATGTTCTGGGGTACAAATATAAGAAATTTAACTTACAGTGGGGTTTATGTTTATTCTTTGCAGACCTGTCTTTTCTATCCAGTCTCACTTGTCCATCCTGCAGAGGGAAGTCAGACCCCTCACCTCAACAGCACTGCAGTAAGGAGTCCCCAAGGCCACATCATATGACATGGCAGAGAATGTTTCACTAATCAGGACTATAAGGTTCTTAGCTCTGCTTAGTCCCTTGCCTACAGATCTTGCTTAAAAAAACACAACCCCCCAAAACCCCCACAAACTTATCAAAAACATTTTCACTGAGATAAAGAAATCACATGGCTGTAAATTGTGTACCATCCTAGAATTATCAGCCTTTTTTTTGATGAAAGAATTAAAAAAAGAGGAAGAGATTATTTGAAATTCAATTTCTACTTCTAAGGAAGATAGTCTGTGCAGTGTGAGGACTCTGTTCCTCGACTGCCGGGCTGTCATTGGCACTGTCCCACCTGGAAGCAGCATGTGCCAAAAGCCCAGCACGTGCTCTATGGCCAGTTACCTGCTCAAGTGACACATTCCAGGCAACTGCTTCCTCATTTCTGAGTGTTTTTTGAGTGAGTCAGGCCTCTCCCATAGCCCCAGGTGTGTTTGGCTGGTGCACCTTGAGGCATCTGCTCCAAGGGGGGCAGTCAGTGGGATCTCTGACAAGTCTCCCAGTCTGATATGATGGGGCTGCAATTTGTGTTACTGGAAAATAAATGGGGTGGTGATGGTCCCTGGGCACAGCAGTCAAGTGATAAACTACATCTGCCATAATGCAGTACATAAGAGTTGAGCAGATTATACAGAGGCATAAAGGGCTTCTTCAAGTTAAGGAAGGAAAAAAAAAAAAAAAAGCAGTGTCTTTAGAGTTTCACCCTGAGGAGTTGGTTAGCTCTGATGTGACAGATTGGGATCACTGGGAGTGAAACATTCCATGTACTGTACCAAACCTGACAACAGCCATAGTGCCAGCTTTAACAAAGACAGTTTTCAGACACTGGGGATGGGTAGTTGTTTTCTTATCTTTGGGCATTTTAAAGACACCACAAATGTTGCATTTACCTCAATACCAAGTCATATTTTCTCTACTGATGACCCAGAACCTGTGGCCCCCTTCTCTTTTCTAAACACACTTCTGAATATAAACCTACCAGGCACTGAAATAATCAGCCAACAAAGTATTTCTTCCCATCTGTTAACTTCTTAATTCCAATCAAAGGAATTAAATGAAATACCTGCTTGTACATACTGTCACATGGCTCCCAACACTCAGCAGAGCCAGGCCCATACCAGAGTCAGGTCAGACTATCAACAGTTGGATGTACATCCCACAGGATATATGGCAGTGCCCAGCAACCATCAGAGGAGTCCCAAGTGGAGAGGAAGGAGAGCTGCAATACTCACAGTATGCAGATAACAAAATTATTGCCATGATATGTACTGAACAGGAGATTTATGCAAAAATCTGATTTTTTTTTTTAATTCTCAAAGACCTACAAGAACTAGAAAGACTATAGGAAAAAATTAAGTTTCGTTTCAACAAATGTTACCCATATCTACAATAAACAGAAACATTTCTTTATGAATCAAAGAAATCTCTGTACAACATTTCTCTGTAGTATATTCTTCCCCCAAATCCTGATCCTGATGTGAAAAGAGAGGGACTATGAGACATTTTTCCCATGAATTCATTCCAGTGAAGTGACCATGTGCATATTGTATGTAACACACATCCGCACAGGGGACAGATCCATATGACTGGCAGTCTCCTGTGGGTAATGGATGGCTGCATGAAGGGGTTCTGTGCTTTGTTTTGTGAGAGTAAAAAGGAAAGTGTACACATTTCACTCTCCTCTTAGCAATGGGGGTGTGCTGGATTGTGAATGGGTGGCAGGTTACTTACATGCATTACATACTCACGTTCTCCATGCCTTTCTCTCCTTTCCATCTTCTCTTCCCACAGAAATTCAGTTTCAACAGTTTTGAGAGAGGTATCTCATGAATCACAGATTTTGTAGCATGGGCTTTTCCATCAGTGACCTTTACAAGAAGTACCTTGGCAAGAGTAAAATTGCTTTTCTGCACTGTTTGCCCATCCAAGATGCTCACACCATCTCATGAGGCAGATGGGATTTGTAATCTCACTGTGAAATAAGTACAACATGAAGTGGGTGCTCCACATTTGCTCCTCCTACACTAGTTTTGTAAGAAAGAAATGTCTTTGACCAAATGTGAATGCAATGCCAAAGTTCTTAACATAATTTTTACTTTAATAAAATATATAAATAATCAAAGAGTTCAGATACTTAAAAGCACTTGTGCTTGCAAGAAATTACAGCACAGATGGCACAAAACAAAGAGCTCACTCCTGCTCCAATTAAAAGCTAAACTCTGACTCACGTAATTGCAGATGGATTCACTCCCAGGTATATTGACAGAAGATCACTTTCAGCTCATATGGATCTTTGAAGTGCTTGGTATACCTAAGTCACAAGCAGATGAACTGGAAATGCTGACTGACTTCTTGACATGGATCTGCGTTGCAGTTTTCCAATTCTGGTTTGCAGCTANTCCTGCTCCAATTAAAAGCTAAACTCTGACTCACGTAATTGCAGATGGATTCACTCCCAGGTATATTGACAGAAGATCACTTTCAGCTCATATGGATCTTTGAAGTGCTTGGTATACCTAAGTCACAAGCAGATGAACTGGAAATGCTGACTGTCTTCTTGACATGAAAACACTCTCCTGGATCTTCATTGAAGTGCACAGAGAATTCAAGTCAGGCAATTTCTAGAAATCAAACTATCTTTTAGTACTTTTACATCTAAGCAAGGCAGAACAGATAAATCTTTATAATGTATTTGACCCACTGAAGTATTTTCAGTTTTTATTGGCTATTTTCTTTCTATTTAAATAAGTGCTGCAATCTGCTGTTCACATGCAGGAAAGGAAACATGGTGGGGAAAGCTGGAATGTTACCATTAGCATTAGGGAAAAAGGTGCCAGGCAGTTTGCAGCAATCATAGTTCTTTGCTTACAAAATGCAGAACTGAAGCATGTAGGATTTTGTGTAACATCATGTCACACCTGCCAGGGTTAGTTACAGGCAAAGGCAGCAGATTGCTGAAGGGGGAGAGGGACAGGAGGGGTGAGTGCTCTCACTGCCTTCTTTGCCAATAACAAAGCCCTGAATGAAAAAGCTAAACTTTTCAGTCTATGTGTTGATTTTTTTAGTCTAGAAAAGATAAAGACTTTGAAATGACAAAATGGACAACTGTACCATGAGTTCTTGGCATAAAATCATGTTGAACAACACCAAAATGTATGTTCACATGCAGAGGAATTTTAATACATCTTTTTCCCCTTTGTTTAAAATACTGAGGCCTGGCATGAGAAATTAGTATTAGATGTGTAAGCCGTATGTTGTTAAAACACAGGAAAATATTTTTCATTATAATTTCATTATAATTATGATAAATTCCTTGTTGACATTCCTAGCAGTATGTAGACCCAGTGAACAGTTTTCTGGTAGCATTCCCAGGTGTGCACTTCAACCCTGCCTGAACTGAAGGGACTGTCTCTTGATGAACATAGACAGGTTTCCAGAGTGCATTTTGTCACATGAAATAATAATATATTGCCAATGCCCTCAGTGTCAACAGTTCTGTGTCAAATACAAACAACCTTGGGAATTACATTTTGTGCAGGTGCTTAAATTATAAAAACATGTTAACACTTCTTATCTGAGCAGGATTTAAACCAGCAGCCCAGAGAGGAGGTTGTTTTATTGCAACAGCAGTAGCTTTTAGTGCAGTTTCAACTACGTCACACAGAAGGATTGCCCCTGTCCAGGGAATGTGTACTCCAAATAGAAGAAGAAAACCCAACAGATGATACAATAGTGTGATCAAATTAGTCCAAGTAGAAAGCACTGGGTAGCAGACATCAGCCTCCAAATAACAGTCCCCTGCTACCTGTCCCCCAGATCATTCGGGTTCCTTCCTAACACATAATCTTATCTGTCACTGATTTTTCTCCTTAGACAGATAAGCCATTTCCAGTTTTGAAATTTGAAGTATTTGGAGGGATACTGTGTTATTTGTTAATGATAAAAGTATGGAAAGGAGGTAATTCTCATCATGGTGGCAGATGAAGGTGTTGCTGTTAAAAAATTAATCACTTTGCTCTCAGAAATCTCACAGCGTCTTGATTCTACTGTTCATGCTGAGCTGCAACTCTTTTATCTCTATCATATCTGTTGTAAGCTTCAGGACACTGAAAATAAAAAACCAAAGAAAAATATTAAGTCTTTTGACATATTTTGCTTTGCAGTCTAAAAAACTAAGTAGAATACTTTAACATTTGGTTTGCTTAACTGGAATCTCTACCTTAAGCCCACCAGTGCTTTCATTAAAATTTAGCCAGTCAAAATGTTAAAATCCAATGAAAGTTAATGGAAACATTCTTTTAAATGGAATTATCAAAGTGGATGAGGAATAAGGTCTTATAAATAGATTGAAGCATGGAAAACACAGATTAATACCAAGAACCTGTTCTAAATAACAACCCAGTAATGGATTGGTGCTCCATGGAATTTTAAATAGACTTTTGTTATGTTTGGCTTTACAATAAAGATAAGATAAATTGCTTTCCTCTTGATTAGATTAGATTAGATTGTCTAATAGAGGTAGAAGACACCTTTGTAATACAGAAAAATTAGTCAGATATTGTTATCCCTGAATTCAAAGCAGGAAGAGGGTCCCAGAGTCCTTCTTCACTGTTACAGGTGGATGATGCTTCTGTTATAAAGTTACCTCTAATTAAAAATATAACTCACCTCCAGATTAACAATTACAATTAAGGTTCAGAAAGGCAGGCACAGTGCAAACACAGCACACAACCAGATGCCAAACCTGCTTAAACAGGGAGCACCTGGAAAGCAGAAACCATTTTGTTTTAGTGTCATGCTAAAGTTCAGGTCTAGTACAGCCCAAAGAGGTGCAGCAAATTCCAGCAGTTGAATTCTAATTACACTCAGCTGCTCAAAAGACATCACTAGTCAGAACTGTCACTTTCAGTCTAAAATCCACAGCTCCAAAGAGAAGTATTTCATAGGGCGTTACTCCCGAGAGACGGAAACAATGAACAAGAAGCTCAAGAACTCAGGTTATCTTTACCCAGGAAACTCCTCCCTTTGGCATATCTCCAGAAGGAACAGGTCATTCCTGCTGGGGACTTGGGCTGAGACCACCTGCCAGGTGCTTCTGGGAAGGTCTGCTCTAATTCCAGCAAGGGCATCATAGGAAATTATTTGCCCTTTTTCCTGTTTTAGCACTTCAACTTCCCTCTCTCTTCTTCAATAGTTTATGTCTCACTGGTGTCACAGGAAGCAACAATATTTGCTGTCTGATAGGGATAATTTCTCAGCCTTGGCTTGACTATGTGCACATGCTCTCTCATTACAACACATTCATTAACACTGCCAGTGTAACTTGCCCAGTATAAACTGCAATATGGAGAAGTAAGAGGTTAAATCTCTGAAGCACAGGTACTAATTGGCTTTAATTCCAAATAGGATGGGAACAGCAGGAAAAACTGTTCAGTGGGACCTGCAGTCTGGATACAGATGCTAATCCACCCCAGTGCTACCTCCTTTCCCCCTTGCAGCTCTGCAGTGTTCTGCTACAGATAAATGTTGTGCCCTGAAGGTCCAGAGATGGAGGGACTCCACTCACTGCTGGGAGCCGGGGTTTGTCCCTCCTGGGTGGGTCCCGCACTGCCCAGTGTCTCCGGGGGGCCGCTCCTGGCTCCGGCCAGAGCCAGCCCCAGGCTCTGGAGCTGGGATGGATCCAGGTGCTCCCGCTGTGATCCCGTAACCACGGCGGCATTCTCAGGGCCCAGGTTTGCTATTTGCTCTGGGGACAATGCCTGGGAGGAATAAAAGACAGAACAATTGCCTTAGGCTGTCAATTACATAAAGTAGGTAAGGAATCAGGAGTCAGTGCTGTCTTGCACTTGGAATGAGGGACAGTAGCCTTCAACATTGTGCTGTTAATAAAAGGGCTCAAGAGAACTTAAAAAAATCCTCTGTATACATTTAGTGGCCTGACCACTCATCTGTCTTTCACCTTTCTCTTTGATGCTGGGAGCTGACGGCTTGAGAAGCTTTCTATGCCAGCACTGTATTGGACACTTCTTCAATATATTGTTGGAGTTTAATTTCCCAGCCATTTCTTTTCTGGACTGATGGCATTGTGAATCCTCTTGTGGTTTCATTTATTTCCTCTTACATCTGCTCCCAAGCAACCTCACTTGAACCTACATTTGACCTTTGATTATAGTTAACAGTAGAGCAGTGAGATGAAATAAGCCCATGCTTTAATCTCATTATTCAATTTTCTCTTTTAGATTAAAAAGCTTCTCAGTTTGGTCATATTAAATTTAAAAATTAAACATGGAAATCATAATCTTACAGTAATTATATCACATAGCAATTAACCAATTTGTAAAGCCTGCATTATTGGGCATGCTGGATTGCTTTGGTTCTAGTTAACATTCTGCAGTGACAAGCATTTTAACTCTCCTACACAACAAGCCTCCTTTCCTGCAACAATTCTGCATCCAGGTTCTATTTTGGAATGACAAAATTCCCCTTCCAAGTAGGTCAGATGATGGAGCAAATCCTTGCCAATTTTTCATTGTCTGTCAAATGGTGAACTCATTTAAACAGAGCAAATTCAGGTAAATACCTACAAGTCCAGACATTTTGAATTGAGCTGCCTCTTAACTAAGTTAAAATCCATCATCCATAATCCATTTTTCATGCATAAAAACCTGAATAATGCACACAGCTGCAAAAGGAATCCGTGTAAAACCAAAACCTGTTTTGAATCTTTCAAATACAGAAAACTCTTCCACAAAGGTTATTTGTTAAGCTCTTTTTGTAGTATCATTACTACTCTTACTAACAGAAATGTTTGCTATTTGATAAGACATTCTACAAGGTGCTCTAGATCTGTTTTTCAAAGAAATAGTTTCACTAAGAACATTTCAGGCTTATCTAAACTGTCAGTGGTACTGTGCAGAACAGTCAGTGTTGAAGGAGTTTTTCTCTTTTATGGGAGCTGACACAGTTAACTATCTGTTTAGCTCATCTGCCCATAAGTACATGGTTTGTCTGAGCATCTGAGAGAGACCAGCCTAGGCAGAATATTAATCTTGTCACTAAGTCAAATAAAGTCTGGGGCAATGATCTCAAGATCCCTGTTCTAATTTCTAGTCCCTGTTCAGAACTGCTGTAATTAGATGTAATTCCTTTCCAATCTCTATCTGTCTGTACAATCTGTTTTTTTCAGAGCTAACTCAGTAGAATGCTGCCAGATTTTAGGTTAATAAAACAGCTCTTACACAGTCAGCAGAGAAATTTGTAGCTATTACAGCACCCTTGCAAATGTTAATAAACAGAGAAGAAATCCCAGATTTGAACACAATATTGGTAGAGTCTATTCCATGCTTTCTGATCCTAGATCTTTGCTTTTCCTTTGGGATGCATTCTGAAGAATAAATAAAGCTTGTCTAACTTACCTCATCACAAGTACAGATGATACAGCTGAAAGTTAATGATTCAGATCCTTGATGATCTTTCACTTAACAGACCACAGAAAAAATTTTGCTGAAACCCAAAACCTATAAATCAATGCTGCAGTTTATTTGTACCAGAGTAGAAATGATAGAAATTTAGTTACTTCTTAATGATAGAGCTCTTACTTGGAAAATTTCAGGAGGTATATGTTTTATTGCTGCTGGCTGGAAATATGGCATCAAGCTTTTATCAAAAGCTTTTAATTCATCCTCATTCAAACCACCTAAAAAACCCAAACCATAGGAAAAAAACTCAGTTAATGTTAAATTTTAAGCATTTATGCAAAATATATAATAAATGGTTTATTCCAGGGAGTTATATAGAGAGATACTTGTTCTTTTTTTGTTTTGTTTCATTATCTTCCAACATTACAGATCTTCTGACCATAACCATTGTATGGAATGTACTCTAACCAAGTTATTTTATCTTGGAAAAGAGAATGATAAAAGTCAATAAAATCATGAACAGTATTATTAGGGAATGCTTCTTCACCTCTTCTTTCAGCCTTTTCTAATGCAATTTTAGGGAGCACTGTCATGCACTGGGAGTTACTTCTTCACCCATTAGGTACTTAGAGTGTGGAATCATTGCCACAGGCATTGGGGATGTTAAAATTTATTAGAATTCAATGTGCAGTTAAACGATCACAGGGAAACAAATCCATGAAAAAAATTGTGTGTGATCTCTGGCTCAGGAAGTCTCCAAGGCTGTGAGAGAAGTATCACTGCAGGCTAATCCTGCCCTGCCCTTTTGCTCTTCCCAGGGCAGCCCATTTGCAATGCTGGAGGGAGGATGCCCTGTCAGCACTGCTCAGACCCAGTACAGCCTCTCCTGCAGCAGCCTGGTGCACAAGGAGTCAGTGGCTCTGGAGTCCTGGTTGGTTTTGCCCTCCTTGATTTACCCTTTCCATCTTACAGGCTGTGCTTCCCAAGGTCAGTTTAACAGATTTACAGAACCTAATGGAGAATACCAGGACTTCTCCTTAGTGCTAATGAAATTGCTGGATGTCCATCCCTGCAGGTGGCTCCTCTCTGGAAGAAATGTCTTTTGCCAGTCTAGAAAAATTCACTGCTACGTGAACCTGTCTTTTAATGCTTAATAACAACTTCACAGCCAATACCATCTGGAGCCTGCATTTTGTTACCTGCTATAGTTCCGATTTCCTGTAAAATAGAGCCATTCCAGCTGGTAGAAGCACCAAAAACAGATTCTGTCATCTTCTTAAACTGTCTCAGAACAGGGGTGCTACAAAACAACAGGCCAATTCTTGCAACTGCAGCACTGCAAAAGGAAACAAGGTCAATGTTACAATGCTGCAATCACATGCAGTACTAAATCAGCCTGGAATATACTTAGTCTGCTGTAAGATGACTCTTAAACCCATTTTCAATTTAAAATATATATACACAATTTGCATACAAATGTTTAAGGTCTTGAGAAAAAAACCTGAATGTCTCAATGCAATACTTATATTGTGGGATATAAATGGCAGAGGAAACCTAAAATAGAACATGTTTTAAACGCTTTCCATAACTGCTATTGCCTTTCCAAAAACATTTAAAACATAAAATAGTGTCCTCTGGGCTCTGAAAGTCTTGACAGAACAAAATTGGCACAATAAATTTTATCAATAGAGATATTAATAAGTATTTCATTAAGTATAAAATGCAGTACCTGAATTCAGCAGTCCTTATGGACATGATTTCTGTGGGGTTCAAAGCACAGAGGATAGCTCCTAATCCAACTAAATCAAAGCTTTTTAGTGTGCTGATGGTCTGGCCAGAGTCTTCTAGAAAACCTTGCAAAATAGATCTTGCCTACAAAAGCAGTAAGACAAGATGGATGAACAGAGCAAATATAATGGAAGATTTTGTTACTAGAAGCTTAAAATCTTACCAGAAGCTCTGGGGCATGAAAATATATCCTGGGCCTCCCCAGTGCATGGCCATGGCCCTCAGGAGGAGCACTGTCACCACCTGTATGTGACTCTTAAAGAGGTAACTGTTACACAACCACTTCCCAACTGCAATTGGTGTAAAAACATTGATCCTCATCTGTCAGGCCACAAGGAAACCCTTCACCAGAAGAAATTGATACTGGATCACCCAGCAGAACTGCCCAAATCACTTACATTGCTAGTAGGAAACATAAAACACTAGTGGGATCAATATGTAGTTTTGTTTTAATACTCAGGTTGTCTTGTCTTGTTTAAGTGTAACATATAGATGGTGACCTCTCTTTAGGATTAGTTTTCAGTTATGGATGGGATATTGGCACCAAAGTGCAAGCCAAAGTAATTTCTTTGCAAGCCAAAGTAATTTAGAACTGTGCTCATCCTAAACTAACCATTTAAAAACTGTGAGTCTACCTCAAGCCTTGCTGCAAGGTTTCCTCCAAAGTCAGTGAAGGAAACAAGCATCTTCCAAGATTTCCTAATCTATGCACAATGCTGAGCCTCAAATAACTACCTTAAAGTAGCTGTCTGACTCTGAGACAACTGAAGTTAGGCAGGATGAATCTGTTAACTATCTGCTATTCTTATTGACAGGAGAAAACCTCCAAAGCAAACTAATACTGTATAAAATCCTCCCAAGTGCTTCCTTGGGATGGTGCTCTCCAGAACAAGAATCTATTAAACAGATTTGTGATATTTTGCCCAAACTGCCACCATGCCAACATCTGTGCAGCCACAGAGCCCTGATGGTGTGGGCCACAAAGTCAGGAATATGCTGCCAATTGCATACACAAATTAAAGTTTTTAACTCCTACTGTGTAAGTCCCATTGACAAAACTAGAAGTTATTCAAGGAAAGAAAGATGAAAGGAGCATATTTGCTAATAACAGGCTTCTAGAGCAGTGGATGCTGGGGTTGGGGGCATACTACCTTTTCAGTAATTACTTTAGGTAGGAAAGAGTGGTATCTCCCAGCAGTGCTGTCTGTTCCAGGGCCAATGCGAGAGGAGCTGCTGACCTCTTTCTACCACTTAGTGGGCAAGCGCTAAAGAACACGCTTGTCACCAGTCCAATTACCAGTGATTGATGTCCCCCTGGCCACCTCACCAGGGCAGACACCAGTGCTGACCTACCTGCCCACTTTCCCTGGGCTCACAGCTGCAGAAAAGCAGCAGGGAGTGGTGTGGATCTCTGGATCTGTTTCCTAGGCTATTCCAGGACTTCAGTCCCAAAGGGTGCGAAGGCAGAGACTTTCACCAGGAGTACAGTCAACATCCTTACCTGGGTAAGAGTCCACTCTGTTTGCTGACTAAGTACAGACACAGTGTCAATGGAATGCAAGTCCAGCTCTTGGATTTCATGTTCAGTGAGTGCCAGAGCAATGCGGCCCAGGGAGACAATGTGGTAACTCCTCCACTCTGGCAGGGACCCCCAAACCTTTAGAAGAGATTCATTCAGGTCTGTCAGGCCATTATGAGTCTTCATCTTTATACACCATTCCTTTATACACCTCCTTCCTTTTTATACACTATTCTTAAAGCCCCAAACCTGAAGCATTCCCCACTGCCCACAAAAGGCAGAGCTTA
This sequence comes from Neodrepanis coruscans, assembly GCA_013400695.1. Taxonomy (NCBI): domain Eukaryota; kingdom Metazoa; phylum Chordata; class Aves; order Passeriformes; family Philepittidae; genus Neodrepanis; species Neodrepanis coruscans. The sequence goes on from VYZS01048324.1 coordinate 25,523, forward strand.
GGTATTGTGAAGGTTTTTGAGGTTCTACACAAATGATGGTTAGTTTATCTAATGGTTAGTTTATCTAAAAATGCTGTGATTTTTATAGCTTGGGCTTGTTGATAAGTCAGAACAAGGACTGATGGAAGTGTGGCTGTAGGAGCAAAACCAGTAAAAACAATAAAAAGAGGAACCTGTGCCTAGATCCACATTGTTACACTGCTACCAGAAGAGCAGCACCTGGACTACCCAGGCTTCTACCCAGCTACAATTGCTCCAGGGAACTGACTTTAAATTGCTTTTGTGAGCAGTCACCCTGGACTAGAAAGGCTGAAATCAAAGCAGAGAACTGGGCAATACAGACAAATAGCCAATTCCTAAAGTTCTGATGTCTTGTTTGTGTTCATGCAATATTAAAATAAATGATAATTTAAATGTGTTTGTACAGATACAGTTAAATTTGCAAAGCTTTGTAAAAAAACAAAGTAATAAGCCAAGGCTCTTCTAAACCAGTACCAATGTATTTAAACTGACAGGTTCCCCTGCTTTTAGCTTTATCTGTGATAAAATTACAGTGATTGAAAAGCTGTCACAGATCACCCCTAAGGAAATTTTGACTTCAAGAAAAGGTCTGCCTAAATAAAGAATAAGAAAAGTCCATCAAGAGCTGATTTTTCAGAGAACTGTCAAGTACATTTAGTTGGCAATGACAGAACATGGTCAGTGGTCAGTATCTCTCTGGATGTGGCCAATTGCCTTTACAGAAAAAGACATGGGTTTTGGCTGGAGGAAGTGACTTCAGGCATATTTTAGAAGAAACAAAGGCCTCACCTTAAAGGTCTCGTGTACTTCAGGAGCTCTGCTTTAAGTCAGTCAATACATGACAGTTTTCTAGTACAAGACTGTGCTTCTAACTCCACTTAGAAAATTAAAACTAAAAGCCCAGTGCTGGGCTAAGCTGGGTATTCATGCTGTCTGATTCATAGAAATATTTAATTAGTTTTCAAGATAGCTACAATTCAAGTTTTGGTCAAAAAATTAGAAAGGACAAAGCTAGTAAGGACTTACTGAAGAGTATCTCTGCAGTTGGCTGCTAAATAGTGTTTACACCTTCAGATACATAAAATATAGAAGTAGGGCTCTATCTCTGGAATGAAATACTCCTTACACAGAGTTGCAGACTCTTTGCTGTTCATACCAAGGTGCATATCTAACACAGAGCAGCCTCAGGGCTGTTTTCCCAACTATGACCCTCGGGTTAAGGATTTGTTTAAAGATGCATTGCTGGACCTGCGCCTCCCAACTGAGTATCCTCCAGATCTTTTATGTTGGTTTTACGATGTCATAAAGAAACAGAAAAAGGGTCTAAGCCTGGGAAATGTCAATCTTTTACAAAGAAAATAGATAGTAAAAGCATTAGCTTGATTGTAAAGCTCTTAATTCTCCAGCTTAAGAAATACGTGAAACACATTCGGGAAAAAATGTTGTGTGTCTATTTCCTGATCGAGGTCATCAACTACAGAATTTGAAGGACTTCATAAATAGTATTATCTGACAGTGCTGGATGAAATCTCAAGCATAACGATATAAATAACACAATACATGAAACTGAAACATTCCTTTGTCCTCTTTCACCTGGGGACTCCAGATCCATGTCTATCCCTATTGCAGAGCTGGGAGACCTCCCACTTACAAGTGAGCCAAGCTTTGTCCTTTCATTAAGACACAATCTGACAATTAGACTTTTTGAATTAGTTTGAAACAAAGAGTAGTGAGCAATTTCTTTTAGGGGAAATCAATCAATTTAGGAGAAATTAAAGCAGGCTTAGAGTGAAACCTTTAATCAAATATGCCCTTTAGTTAATAACATAACAGCATTTTATGCACATAATTTCAAAGAGCTTTGCCTGTACTGTCTCATTTCTCATGCTTCACGTTCAGTGTAACACAGTGTTGCATTTTGCAAATTAAAATATAGGAAGTCTGCCTTTGTCTAGCAGCAGTCTGTCTTACAAACAGTCACACACAGAATATTCAGTGCACTACAGATCTGTGTACAGAACTGAACATAGCCAGCATGTGAGTGTGTTAACCTTGTTGGCAATATCCCTACAACAGACACCACTCTGTAAGTACACCAATATGTTGCACTGCTGTAAAATATTTCAGTTCACTATCTCAGAAGAGCAGTGTTTTGATTTTCTACTAGGATTACATTCCTTCCCCTTCTCCCACACCCATGTCTCTGTGCTGACAGGGAAGCTGTCCAGAGAAGGATGCATTTGGTGCAGTGGGCTGTTGTCCTACTGCAACAAGGCAGCAGAGACACAACTGCAGAGTCACCATCTGCTTCCAGAATCTGGTCAGTGCCACTTCTCTTGGAGCACCTGCTGTTCTGGAGTGTTAAAAGCTAAAAATTGCATTGTTGGCCTTATATACCCAAAATACATGTTCAGCTCCACTACTGTGGCAGCTGCTGGTTTAAGGAGATGCTGCCCATGCCCATGTTGTCCCTGCTCCTGCTTTCCTGCAGAGGTCACAGCCCTCAGACCTCCAACCCTCTGCACTCGTTCTACTTGCAGCCAACTGCACGTGGAGATGCTCTCCAACCTCATTCTGTCACAATGATCTGATGGAATCTAAAAAGGACTTCTAAAACTTTGGCTCATGTTGACAGAAGGGGATCACAGAGTGGCCATGCAGGGATGGAAGCACAGAGCAGATAACCTCCAGCAGATGCTGGTGACAGGAAGCTGGAGACAGGCTGGGGACAGCAACCTCTTCACCTCTGGGTTTTCAGCAACCAAAACAACTTGTCTTACTGCACCCTAAGGCCTTTCCTCACTGAACCAAGTACATCTGGGACATTGCCTGTTTCCTGGCAGTGCAGGCAACCACAAAGCAGCAAGAGGAGGTCACCCCCAGGGAGAAGTGCAATGTCAACAACAGGGATGGAGTGAGGTCTGACCTCTCTCCCAGCACACAGCTGGCCAAGGCAGGGCTCTTCAAAGCCCAGATACTGTGCTGATGCTCTGCCCCACACACAGACACTGTGCTGACCTGCCCCCAGCACAGCTCTGTCCTGAATCTGCTCCTAGTAAAGACAGACTAAATGCAGGTGGGGCTTTTACCTGCCAAAAATTTCCCACTGATGAGTCAGTACCTGTCTGTGACAAGAAGGTGGGAGAACGAGCTTTATTCAGTTGTTAACAGGGTCCTTCAGTCAGTTTGGTTTTACACCACTGTAAACTATATCTAACATGGATGTGGACAGTTTACCAAGCCAAGCTTAATTCTCAGCAGGGCAGTCAACATCCCAAGCTGCTGCTTGCTGATTCTTCATTTATGAAAGAAAAGAGAGAAACAAGCAGAAAAGCAACTCAAAAGTAAAAAGACTTAACTTTTCCAGCTGCCAGTAACTCAGAACTACTTGCCTGTTGACTCCAAAGCAAAGGCAATAGTCTTCTATCACCATCTCATATTATTTTTCCAATAAGCTATAGATATTCTTTCAGCAGCAGTGACATTGACATAGCACAGTTATTTTAGAACTGCATAGTTCAATAACACCAAATCAAATTACAGATTTAATTTCCCTTCACAGACAGGATAGTTACCTGCTTGGCTTTTTCCTTCAAGGCAATAAGCTGGGAGTTGTTAAAACCTGAGACAGTCCCAAGAAGTTCCACATTTTTGTCAAAAGTCCCTGGGTCCATGCATTTCAGTTCCTGAACTGACCAAAAGATATTTGCTTCCACTAATTTAATTATTTCAGCTGAAGAAGGAGCTCTGGTTCCCAGGCACTCTGGAAAAAAATCAAATAGCAAGAGTTTCTTCAAGGAGATTGAAAAAAATAAACCAAAACAATATAGATATATAAGAGAGCAACAGACTATGAATTAACTGCAACTGATGTGATATTGATAAATTAATTATTTTGTAATTCAATATTTTAAAAGTATTTACATTGTTAATGTCTTGGTTCTATTTTTTGTACTCCAAAGGCAGTGCATGCTGGACAAGAAAATAACAGCAGACACATTTCAGAACAGTTACAATGCAGGAGGCCACAATAAAACTAAATTCTGGATGTGTGCAATGAGAATAACCAGTATATTGCAAGTTTCTTTCAAGTCTAATTCCTTAAAGCCATCAAAACCCAGGCAAGGGCTTATTCTGAGGTAAAACCACTGTTTGCTTCAGTGAGAGTGAAATGCAAATCTTTGGGATGACCCTGATGGAAGTATCCATAAAGCTTCATCATTCACCAAAAAATGCTGCAGCTGAATAAACTTCCCATTCAAACAGTGAATCCATCTCAACAGCAAAGTACCAGACATGAGAGGTGCTTTTCCTCTGAAATGCCCTGACAGAGATGTATGCCTTGTAAGACTTGCCTGACATTTAAACAAGGTGCAGACAGAAGCTGGATGTGTTGGAGGAGCACAGTGCTTGTTCTTTATGTCAAGCCTGTTGTTAAAATGTCAGGATCTAGAGAGGGCTGTTCACTCACCACAGAACTGTTTGGACAGACAAACTGCCTTTAAAAATCTTATTTACAGCCAGCTTCTGGCTCTACACATGATCAAACCAGACAGTTTCCATTGTGTGTTTTAACAAATCCTGGTCTTTGTTGGCATAAGCTACCTCTAATGTTGATGGAAAGCAGAAATTAGAATCCTAATGTGGTTGTTTACTGCTCTCTCTCTTGTCACTCATTTAGGAAAACCTTATTAAATAATTATCTAAACCAAATAATCCCTACATGTTTTCAGATACAGTCACTGCCAGTAAAAAGCACGAATTTCACAGATGCTGTGCCTGAGCTAAACTCTCCCAGATAAATAAATTAAAGCGAGGATGTACAAAGTAGATCTGTACTTTGAAAGGAGGCAGAGAAAGGATTTATTTGCATCAAAGGAAGCTGCAGCAGTGGATAGAACAGTGAAAGGATTGAATCTGTTGAGCAAACGAAAATGCTGTTCAGCTTCCACTGTACCAGCTGATGTTCTGCTCTCCCTTTACACCTCCCTCTTGTGCAGCTGCATTGTTTCCCTTTCCCCTTCTGCAAAAGGTCAGCTTTTCTCATGCAAATACTGCCCATCCAGGCACAGTCCAACTCCATTCTCCAAGTCAGAAAAACCTAAGATTTTGTGTCCTTGGAAAAAACGTTGCTTTTATTCTTTGTAACACACCAGATACATTGGTGCGATTACAGAGGGTAACACTAATTAGACTTCTGGCTTTGCCTCCTGGACCTGATGCTACTTCACTCTTAGTTTGATGAAAAACATCAATATATTGTGATATCTCAGTGCTTGTGGTGAGAAATTTGACTTTTTTCTCCAGCGATGCCACTGCTTTCTGGTAGCATGCTGGACACACAATTCCCAAGTTTGCCCTGTATGTTCCATCTTGCCTCAAGCACCACCTTTGTTTTTATCTTGATGTAGACATAGATGTAAGAACTCTGTTCCTGGTAATTGCTACTGTTATTAATATTATCTCACAACTATTTCAGGTAAGAAAAAGAATAGAGTTATTGTTATAATAGAATGTAGTCAGAGTATGTACCTTATCCAAAGAAAATGATCCATTTGTCACCAGAGATTCTAATAGATTAGTTTGGTTGCTAATTAAAATACGTTTTAGATGATAACAAACTTTGTCCATCTGGACACAAAAACACAGTGGCACCACTGTCAGATTTCAGAACAGATGAGTCATCATATGCTCATGGCTGGCAAAGGATTAACTATGGGCAATCTTTTGGCACAAAGGTAACTTGTCAACTTCACAGGTTTCAATTTGAGCATTTTCACTTACAAACAAAAATAAAAATAAACAAAAAAATAAGCAAAACCCTCTAATTCAAATCATTCATCTTTTTCCTTTGTGCACTCAGAACCATTCCAGGAGATGCTTAGTCATGCAATCCTGTAATGAAATCAAGTGTTTCAGCAATTAGTCAATGCATCAGACAACCATGGGCAACAGAATGAAGACCCTCACTGTTTTGGCCAAAATACTGAAGCTCATCAGTTACTCAGTGCTTTCTTTTTTAATGTTTGGCTTCTCAAGAGGAATTTGGTGACAGTGTGAAACAAAGTCTGTTTGAATTTCACCATCACAGCCCCAAATGGCACCACTGTAAATCAGTCACTTTTCAGAGACAGCAGGGAAATACTGACCAGGTCTGGTGAGAGATGATGGTTTGTTGGCAGTGCCATTGGAGACAGACTCAAATACAGTTGATAGAAGCTCTTCAGCTGAAGAAACTGGTCCAATTGTCTTTGCTATTTGTAAAATTATATCTGGGAACTTCAAAAGGAAAGAAAGAAGAAATAAGGCTTCTTTCTCCCTTTAAAAACAAACCAATTTGCAGAGAAAGACTTGCACAGACCTTAGCAAATCAGGGGTTAGTAAGAGCTCAGCCTCCTTCCTATTGTGCACGTTTCAGGAGAGAGTAAATTGGCTGCTACTGAAAGGTCAACAGATACATTTGAGGGGGAAAAAAATCAGAAACAAAGGAAATTCTGAGTGATTTTCCCTCTTGTATGCCCTCTCAGCTTCTGGCAATACCTGAGCACTGTCTGATTGGAGTCTGTGTCCAGACCCTCCTGGAACAATGAGTTTCACCATTCTATATGGGCTTTCTTTGTTTGTCTTAAATTTGCCAGACAATTATAAGAATTGAGGATAGAGACCCAATTAAATTATAAGTAATAACTTTGACCTGTTTGCCTTCTTTAGGCTTTTTTGACCTCTCTCCTCCACCCTTCTGTACACACATGCCTTTCCTTTGAAGAGTCCTATTCTTTTGTGGTCAATTATAAGCATTACCTCCAGTGGAAAAGCTGCTGACTTTGCTCACATATTTCTCCCGAAAAATGAATGTCTCATTCCAGTATAGTTTACTCCTATACATAAAAATTTTAGGTTTATAGGAAGTGAAGAGGGCAGAGAAACTCCAAAGTGCAATTCTGAGTCTATCAGTTATCATTACTTGTGCTATTCTGGCCCCAGGGCAAAGGGCCATGTGAGTAAATGCTAATTTGATCAGTATGATCCCATTAATAACGGGATAAGAAACCTAACTTTTATGGTTGGAAGGCAGGGGAATGGAGGAAACAACTCTGCAAGGCATAAAGTACTAAAAGTGAGTCTGTGTCACTATAAATGACCCATTTTTTTCCTACATGACAATATACAATTATCATTGTACATGTGCAAATAATCATTTATATTGAATTTACTTTCAAGAAGAAATCTAAGAAATTTTGATGGAGTCAAGCATATGTGGAACATTAACACAGTGTTCCTTGCAAAGAGAATTATTTACCTACCTTAGCATTCAGGTTACATAATTTAGACTGCACCATGACATTAACAAATCCAAATTCTAGTACCTTTTACAAATTTAAAAGTTATAATAAAAGCATACCTTTTCAGCAAGGACATTTAATTCCTCTTTTGACAGCAGAGCTATGAATGGACCAACATCTAATGTTGTTTCTGCTGTCCAGTTGTTTGAGGGGCTGAAAAAATATTTCAAAAAATTATGTTAATGAAGAATGTTTATGATCAAAATTATACTAAAACTTCAGGGTTTTTATTATACTCTATCATGTAGGAATCACAGACACTTCTATGCCAGTGTGATGGTTCAGTGTTATTAGCATCAGATTACATTTTCTCATCTCTCTATGGTATATAAGGCATTTGTGGAATTCTCAATACACTCAGAGAAACCTTCAAATATGGCAGTAATGGAGCTCTCCTCCCTCAGAAGCCACAGTATTCTTTGTATTACAGTGTTTTAGCAGACAGAAGTAATTCTTTTTTTTTTTTTTAAGAAAATGTACCATTTTCTATCAGGTTCAATAGTGTGCAAAATGGTTTCAAAAGAGAAGCAGAAATGCCACACAAATCTGACAAGTGTTAGTCACCCCACTTGGTGGATGACTTAATAAAGCACTTGGATAAGTAATTTTCAGCCTGAAAGAGCCTATAGCAGAGCATAGTAACAAATCTGTTACTAGTTCATGTTCTCACAGAAAGCTTTATTTGCTCCACTATGAGGAGGTTTCACTATACAAATATTTTCAAAATAAAATTATGTAAAATAAAGTAGAATCTTATTTAACATCGTGTGCTATCATTCAATAAAATTGATCTGTCTCAGCATCAGTGCAGGAATGGGATCTGGTGAGATACAGCTGTTCTATCAATATAAAAATGCTGAATGAGCATCTAACATGATTAGGTGGATCAAGTGACAGACTTTGGGTCTGAGGGGATGGTTAGAAACTCTGCATTCAAGATACTTCTAAGAGACAGTGCAAGAGAGAAACAGTATGTTCTTGCCAGATAGAGGATGGCTTTGTTCTTTGCATGACTGATACAGTGTGGTTCCAATCACCCCCCTAATCTGAACCATTAGTGCTGCCCACTTGGTTGCTTCAGATGGTTGAGTTTATATCCCTCTGCTTTTTCTCAATCTCTCTCTTATTGCCACAGGTGCTGCAGTCTTCTTTTTTTATCTTCTCACACCAGCACACCGAGTATCCCACTTCCATCTTCCCTATCTTTGCATTCCTGTGCCATTCTTTGCCTCTAACACCCTTTCTCTTGCCAGGCCAGTGAGTCTGTTTGCCTGCCCCTCCTCAGATATTGCACTTTCTCTCTTTCTCCTCTGGGACTTCAGTCATGCAGGGGGTCCCTGGGGTTGTATTTTGCTCCAATATCATGTTACACAAAGAACAGAAACATCATTCTAGTGGCCAAGACCCCAAGCTTGGCCAGTGACAGAAGCTGCTTTGTGCTGTTTCCATTTCAGTTCATCAGGGCAAAGCAAATGCTTGGTGTTTGCATGGCCTAACCATCATCAAGAGCAAGCTGGTGTATTTAATACCTTACCCATATAACTCAAGGAGTTTGTATTTGATTTCAGTCTTCTGCTCATGGCTGAGCTGTTGGCAGAGTTTGAATTGATGCAGGGCTGTTGTCATTGCCTTCAGGGACATTTTGCTTTGTAGAAAGGCTGGAGGTAAGTGGCAGATTAGATTTCCAAGGAGGTCAACATCATATTCATCAGCAATGGAGCCATTCTGAAACAAGGAGCATTTACCCTGTTGGCAGAGCTACCCTTGGCTCTGGCCCTGTCCCTCTCAGCTGCACCACAACTCATTTAAGCTCTGTGACCCTCTAAGGAACAAAGACACAACAGTTTGCACTGGCAACTTAATCTACAATTTCTGCTTAGACTGCCTTATATTTTTTGCTTCTACCAATGCAATTGGGATATTCAATAAGCATTTCTCAGAACTTTCAGTATTCTTTATTCCATACTAAAGCAGACATAGAAAATGTGACCACCCAGCAGCTACAGAGGTGGTGCAGTTCTGCCTGGCAACACAACCCTCACCTGGCCCCTTGCAGCAGAGGGGCCCCAAGCTCTTGCTGTCAGAAGGCTGAGCTCTGAGGGGTTTCTCAAGCAGCTGCCAAAACACCAGGGATTATACAACTGGCAGTATGTGTAAAGACAGGAACATTCACAGCCACATCAAAGAACTGGCTTCCCCTAAAACTGGTGAGTGCTGCAGCTCCCAGACAGCAGAAGTCACAAATCCTGCTGGTAGCACCACCTCTCCCAGGGAGCTCCCTGTGCCACACACAGCTCTGCAGGACTGGCACTGCTTGGAGCCAGGGGAACAGTCCAGGCTCAATCTGGTCAGCTCCAGTTCTCTGTGGTCAGCAGTGACACTTCATGAGAACACTTTGTAACGTGGATGGAATCACAAAATTGTTCAGGAACCTGTAAAAAGATCTCCTTAGGCAGCAAACAATAAAATCTAAACAGTACATGAAAAAAACCTAAAAAAATACAGATGGATTAGTCAAGAATTGATGATTCTCTCCATGTCTATGGTGTCTCCTTCACCACTGGCCCCTCCCAGCCATACCCACCAAGCACTCCTGTACTTTTTGCAGGACAGCATTCCTTTTGTGATGGCTTGGATTCAAAAGTTCCATTTCAGTCTTCCCCAGGCTTTCAATGAAAGGGACACACAAAGAGCCTGAAACATACTCCAGGTACTCAGAGCTGCAGAAAGAATTCAAACAGTCTCAGAATGCAAACCTGACCTTCACAGACCCACAACCATACCCACAAAATCTGTGGTGATGGAAACATTTAGAGACAAGGTTGGACTTGAAAAATCATAAACCACATAGGCCAGAAAAAGCTGCAATTAATCCCCACCTTACTTCAACTTTATCCATTCTTCTTCCAGTTCATCAGCACATGAACCGAACCTCAAAAAATGGGTAAGAATTATAAATAGCTGGAAGTGGATGAAAGTGCTCTGAGATGCTTTAACACCACTTGAAATAAGACTGTCCACAGATCAGAAACTTTCCCCTTATCTCCTTTTTATTGGGAATAATTCTCAGAAGAATGGAGACGTGGTGGGTGGGCTAAGGACAACATGTAATTTTAAAGTAGGTTTCCTTTTTATCAAAGTCAAAAAAACCTGCCAAATGTGACATCCAAAGGACATGAACAAGCAGCATGCAATTGCTGGCCAAATAACTGGGTGCTGCAGTTTGTAGAAAGCCTTGTATTAAAGTGTTTGTATTATTGTTTTATTGTTTTTAAATAAAGCCTTTTCAAACAATATTCTTCTTACTTTTTTCAATTAAAAAATATTCCAGGAATAGTTCTCATTCCCTTTTATCCCTTAAAGCACATGGGAAGAAAGAAAGAAAAAGGGAAATTAATGAGTTCCATAATTCAGTTCTTATCAAGGTACAATTTTTTTTTTTTCCCAAGGAAAAAGCTGTCACTAAAAGTTTTGCTCACTTAGAAAAATGTCTTTGAACACACTGGAATGTTTTTAACCATACAGAGCAATATGCTTCAGCAATAACCAATGGTTTTATCTTACATATCCACTCTCAAAAAAAAGCCCTAAACAAATAAGGAAAACAACTCTAACAACCTTGGGGGAAAATCCACAATTGTGACAAAAATGGGTTCTGTGAAAAGATACCAAATAGTACCAACATTCACTTGACACAGACTTTGCCTACACTCAGTGATCACTTCTGATAAATTACCATTTGTTTGAATCATCAGTTTTCTTAGGACTGAAGAGATTATTTAAAAAGTGCTCAGAGTTTAAGATGTAACTCACGGAAGAACCACTAAGAGGAAGGGAGGAATAGATGCATTGGAGACCTTCCAAAACTTCCAAGCCAAACAATTAACCTAAAACAAACAAAAATTCAGGAACTGAAACATCTGGCAATTTTGAGGAAGAATAAAAATATGATTTGTTTATTGCAGCATGTAAATTAGCATATATAAAAATGGGTATTTTATCTTCAGAGAGCATTTTTCTTTGGCTTTTTTTAGAGTATTCTTTTTGCAGACATCAGAGATGAAATATCCTATATTTGGGTGCTTGAGAGCATTTGTATATTTTCAAAACTTTTATATATTTCCAAACAGATTACTCATAAATTAACAAGTTGGAAGGGCTGTAGGAATTTCTTGGAATTTCTAAGTGACAAATGAAATTGTCAAAATGAAATATGATAACAGACAAATTCACACATAAAAGATTTAAATAAAATATGCTAACACACAAGTTGACACAGACAAGATTTTGAAAAAAAAAAATCAAATGAAATAAAATCTAATTTACCTAGTTTGGATATTTTTTGATATTGGGTAGTGTGTTTATGTACACAAAGACCTTTTAGTTTACCTGATATGGAGAAAGCAGATGAAGATTCATTTCAAAGAATTTAAAAGTGTTTAAAAATATGTCTGTGTCCATACTTTCAATGAGTTGACAAGTTACTCCTTTCACAAGTTGTCCTGTGCTGATAGGAAAAGCAAATTTCAACCTTTTGAATATTTAAGCAGGATCTAGTCCTTACTCCTCACAACTATGTCCTAAGGTACAGTTTCTTCACCACCTCTTTTCCATTTCTTTTAATTAAAAAGCTATTGAAAGTAAAACTGAAAACAAATTGCAAAATATCAAGTAAGCCTTAAAATACCCAAACCTCTGCAATGCTTTGATCCTGAATTTGGAGACACTTTTTAAGGAGGAAGCTGAATTATCCTGTGATACCCAAGAATGAATAAAATAACCACATATGGTTTATCTTGAAGTTGCTCTCATGACAAAACTAAACCCCATTTCAAAGGAGACTGTAATCCATACCTTAGAAGATCAACAGGATAGTTTTTCATAGACAGTAACTCATACAGATACAAAGCCTGAAATAAAACCCACCATACTTAAGGTTAAGTTTAGTTAATCCAGCTGTAAGATACAATGGCTACTGCAAGGTTTGTGTACTCTTGGCTCTCCTATGTACACTAGAGGTACTTCTATGACCCAGCCTGGCCAACCAGTGCTGGATTTCTTCACAAGACATCACTGACTGGCATTATGGGATGATGTAGACACTGTACACTGAGTAACTTAGGTTTAAGGGGACCTCTAGAGATCATCTGATCCAGTCTTTCCTCTCTCTGGACAGAGTCAAAGGGCTGATTGTACACCCAAATGTCTATTATACTGTATTAGAAAGAGAAAATTTACATGGCAGAATCTTGGGGACTTCAATTCAGCATATTAATGCTTCCCTTTCCACAGCATTGTCTCATAATGCTGCCCTCTGGTTGTTTATGTCAAGATATATCTGAGGCAGTGTCCTATCTTCCTTTTCCAATTCTTCCATCCTACTAAATTGCAGTGGAATGGGAACTACATAATTTTTACCTGGCTTCTTCTTAATTCTTTTTCTTTCATCGTTGAAGAACTATATCCAGTCTGCTCCCATAAACCAGAAAGAGATATTTCTTTAAAGAAAGCTCCTTGTATATCTTTGACTGATGAAGAAAAATCTCCAGATGCAGCTATCTAAAAAGAGGAACACAGAAATATATGGCATTGCAGAACTGAAGCACAGATTTACAGGATTTGCCCTTCTTTCTATTCTGTGTAATATTTCTCTTAAGAGGATAAAGGAAAAACATGACAGTATTAAAACTGCAACGGAAATAAGCAAGAGAGAGCTTTCAAAATACACTTGGTGTTCAGAAAAAACCCACGTTAGGAATATTAACCTTTAAGCTAAAGCACATATCTCAGTGCCAACGTTTTAAATCATGCTCTGCATATCTGGTGCTCTTGTTCAGAGAGAACCTGCTACACACTCGAGTTCACAATCACCTTCCTGAGGATGCCTTGTTGCTGTGCAGGAGATAAGTCAGACAAGAACTGGGGTGTTGTGCCTCGGATGAGCTGAGAGAGCTCCCTGGGGTCCATGCTGTGGAGTGCCTGGGTGCCAATGCCTGTCACCAGGGCACCCATTTGACTCAGGTTATAGAAGGATAAAACCTGCAGAGATAACAGCACAAACAAGCAGGAAGTTTCCTGCCTTGAGAACAGCTGATACAATTAAAAGTGAAAGTCAATAGACTAATAAAAAAAAAATAAATCAAAACTATTACTGTTCAATGCTTAATATATTTCTTGCCTGTATCTGGCCAAGGAACAAATGCTTGAAGATTCTCAGAAATACCTTTTACTGAAACTTCAGCAAAGACCCTCCTTCCTTCCATGACTGTATATTTGAACATACACTAATCAGGCAAAGTTTGCTTAGGGCAGTGACACACAAAAAATAAAACACACAACTGCCAAATACAAATATTCCTTCTCTCTGTTACTAGAGAATTACTATGGGAGATACAGTCGTGGGTATTTTTATTTGATTTAAATACATTTTTCAGACAACTAACTTTTCAAAATCTATGGTTATTGTTGAGAAAAAGCCATTTCACTTTTAAAAACAGAAGGTAGAAAGCTGTTATCAGAGGTACCTTTTCATAAGAGAGATATTTACTGGATAAAATCATAACTTGGCTCTTGGCCCACCCAGAGACTTGGTTTAATGTTGCAATAGCATTATGCACTGCTTCAGGTGACAGAGATTCCAGCTGACTTGAAGTTAGTCCAACCACAGCATCTGACAGAGATCCAAGGGTATCATTCAATGTCTGGTTTTGCACAGCAATGTTCAGAAGTTGGGATTTGAGCTAAATCAAACAAAAAGAGCAGATGGGAAATAAAAATCTGCCAACAACCAATTTTCATTATCACCCAAAACATTAACTGGAGTGTCTTGAATAGGCATTGGCAGATATTCATTGATCACACACTTCATAAAATTTCAAAAATAGAACCACAGTCGTGAAAAGAACATGGAACGGGAGGAAACAGAACGACGGAAGAATGAGCACCCAAAATGGACTTTTATTCTTTGCATCCTCAAGAACTGTTTTCCCTTATTTCTCAGATCACAGCAGTTGTTCACTCTTTTCTTCCCTTATTCAAGAAGAAAGTCCCTCCTTCTCTCTTTTCAGGATTAGGTTAGGCAAGGAGAACAAGTACTGCACCCACCTTGTGAACCTCGGCCTGGAATCCTCTCAGTTGATTGCATTTAATCATTTGATGAAGCAAAGCCTGGGCCACAGCTGCATCCATCTGTTCCAGGTCAGCATAAAAGCAAACCAGTAAACCCAGCCTGTGGAGAAGAAATCCATTAGCTAACTTCTGACATGAAAGGTGTCATTCTTAGGGAGTGGAAACACAGTATGTCACACCTTACTTGTGCTCAGAACTTGAGTAATTTCTGTTTGTCACAAGTGCCTTCAACTACAATCTTTAAAATTTACACAGCTTGAAACTGGGGGTATGAGACACATGCACTGGCCTCTGTATTCAGCTGAATTCTACCTGATTGCCTGTGCTGTTGAAAATGTAACTTTCTTGGTTCCATTTGGACATGGCTGGATTCTCCCAGTTAATGACTCCACTCTCCTTGGTATAATCTTGAAAAGGATGGAGGGCTATTGATTAGTCTCTAGAAGTGGCTGCTGAGTTCTTACCTGGATTGACTGGATGTTTTGAACTCTAAATTCTGGATTTCACATGCACCATAACTCATTCATGTTTCAGAGCAGAAGCTACAACATTACATGGCCTCTTTATCATTTCAGGTTTAAACAAAGCTTGCTGTATTTCACATCGAACACATGACTGGCTGATGGATGGAGATCTGTCCAGTTCAACCCCAGTTAGGAGAAAGCTTGCCATGGTGCACTGCCTCAGTGTGCCAGCACAGCAGTCTGCAAGGCAGCATTGTGGGCCAGATGTGGAGCTCACTTTTCCCTGTGTCATAATATTTAAGGCAACATTTCCATCAACCTCTGTAAAGTACAACCACAGCCACAGCTGGTGGAGAGAAGCAGTCACACCACCAAGGGAAAGTGCCTGTTGTAGGCACTTCTGACTTAGGCTTTCCACTAATTTACTGCCACTACCTGCAGCCCTGCAAATAAAGAGCTTTGAATTGCATATCACTCTCTCTGGACTTTGAACTTTATAATGATGATGATGAACTTGTTTGTAGGAGGCTTAAATCAATTCCCTGTCCATGTAAACTCAGCCTTTGCTTTCATAATTCACACAGAAGAAGAATCTCAAAGATGTGGCCAAAGCCCAGCTTTCCTGCTACAGTTCCTGGTTTTTAGCAATTCAATGATGCACAGGCAGAGTCAAGACAATAATGTTCAGCTGTGAATCAAATCAACAATGGACAATGCTGCAACACTACCACAAACTCAGTGAAATTCTGCAGCATAGAAAGGCTTTTAGTTTCACTAGTCCCTTAACAACAACCTGCCAGTGATATAACAATATACTGCTTCAGCAGCCCATCTGAATCATCATCAAACCAACATACAAACTAAAGAAACATCTATAAGAGCATTTTTATAACAAATAATTACCTTCCAATGCATTACTGCATACCCACCAAGAGCTCTTCATCTCTTTTGGGATTAGCAGCAATGAATAATACTCCTTCTTAAAAGTAAAAGTGCATTTAAATCATCAGTATGGTTAAAATGAGTAATATAAACTAAGTGTGTTGTAAAAATGGAATATATTAAGGATTATGGAGCATGACATTTCCCTCGTCTGTGAGAATG
Source organism: Neodrepanis coruscans (assembly GCA_013400695.1). Lineage (NCBI taxonomy): Eukaryota > Metazoa > Chordata > Aves > Passeriformes > Philepittidae > Neodrepanis > Neodrepanis coruscans. Next base: position 41,583 of record VYZS01048324.1, read on the forward strand.
TGGCAGCTCTTGTGAGTGACAAAATCATTTTTAAGATTTCTGACATTGAAATTTAGAGTGTGGGCATAATTCTCTTGCTTATACCTCTGACAGTGAGCAAATAGTTCATGGAAGTCAGAGCTACACTGCAGTAATGACAGGAGCTCTGAAGCCATAAAGCATATTCTCCATTAGTTTAAAACTCCAAGGTATCCCCCAAGAAGACTACAAATAACTTCAGACAGTGGTGCCTTGGGACTAAACACATCCATTGATATGACAGTGTAAATGTAAATGTGGAGCACAGTGCTTTCTCACTGATAGAACACACTCACTGCCTATATATGAGTAAGAGCAGTTTATTTTGTTTTTTTATGACTGTTAAAGTTAGTTCAGTGCTGATTTGACAGCCCTGAAAATGCAGTTTCCTGCTTACACACCTCACAGTCACACACAGCCAAGGGTAGCTCATCTCTACCCTGCAGGTCAAAGGGGACAGCAGGGCAGGCTTTCACCTCTTCACTTTGTGACCTCTCTGGTGACACCCACGTCAATTAAAAGCCCCCTGCAGTCCTGGCTGGCAGGAGTTAAGATTTCCTCCTTCAATCCTAACTATAACATGATTTCCTCAAAACAACTCTACCTTCTGTGATCCAAACAGCCAAGTGCTGCTGTCCCAATTTATTTTATGGCTGCACTGTCCAATGTGATGGAGCTCTGATTGGGTCCCCTAGGCACTGCTGTAGTCTTTCTGCTAATACTACAGGCATTTCCTCACTGTGGATCAGGAGAAAAAAAACATTAGCTAATTAGGCACACCTCCAAAAATTCATAAAGTAGCAATTCTTCATTGTTGCTAAACAGGGCTGGATTTCAGCCTAGATTTTTGTGCTGGAAGGGAAAAGCTATGCAACATTGCTTATTGCTCCTCTCTTTTCTCCTCACTTACTTATTCCATCCACACACAGACATAAAAGAAAAAGAAAAGCAGTCTTGCCTGTAGATAGTTGAAGTGTTCCTCATGTCAAATCCTGATGAGTTGATTCTTTCCAGGAAAGCCTGTGCAAGCCCTGGTGTGATATCATACACCGTGTCCAACTGCTTTGTGGCATTGTCATAGCTAATGAACAGTCTGATCTGGCCAGTGCAAACAAAATCATGCATCAGCAATGGCAAACAATTGCATCCAATAAAATACATGTTTGACACACTAAATTAATTATGCATGTTATAGGGAAAGGAAGAACACAGACTTGAATGTACCACAGAGATGGTATTTTTGAAGGCAAAGCTGACTGAGCAATTTGAGTGACTCTCTGCCAAACTGTCAAATAATTTGAGGGCTTCTATTATTGGTCCCTTTCAGTAGAAGCCACAGAAGTCTGATATAGATAAATATACATTAATGATAGACACTTTAAAATTCCAAATATAGAAGAATATTTGTAAAGAATAGGCTTATATTTTCCCTCTATATTTAATTAAAATACAGAAAGTTTTCATATTTAAGTTTGCATTTGTGTTCATTAGCTGACATCACTTATCAATGACATATCCAACCACACACTTTGTTACTTACTTCATTGAGACTGATTTTCAGAATTTCTTCCAATGGGAGATGGACCATGTATCTTCCCAAAATCCATAAGCTTTCTGCACTGACCCAAGAAGCTGATTCATTGAACTCTGTTTTGTACAAATAAATACTCACTACGAAGTTAAGAAAGTTACTACTTTTCAAAGATATTGTACCCAATATATTGTTACTGGTAAATAATCAAAGAAAATCTGCAAATCAGAAAAATCCTAAAAGCAGAGAGAGTCAGGTTCCCTTCAGTAGCTACACTTTGGCACCACATTTTTATGAGCCCATACATTTTTTTAATGAAAATGAAATAGTGTTTCAAATATCTCAAATTTTCTCATATGAAAACATTAAAGTTTTATGTCATTGAAGTAGAAAATGGATAAAGTGTGGGACAGGAAGAATTAAACCAATAATATTAAATATGGAGCAGTAATTTTTAAATTCAGTTTCCCTAATCAATTATATTATTTAAGAACATCAGGAAGGCACAATACTTTGTAACACTTTGTGTATCTTATATACTGTTATTGATGATGCCACTTATTTCAGCAATATGCAAGAGCAATAACAGAGAAAATGAAAAATCAGTCGAATACCTCTATGGAAATAGGCTGGAAAAATAAAAAATACTGCATAACAGTTTAAAAATGGCATTCATTTAGTAACATTCTCCCAAGGACTGAAAATTAAATCAAGATCCAAATATCTCTGAGAAAAAATGATTTATGGACTCTGTGGGTAGGATGAGGCACAGGCTCTTTTCTCCAAGGTGTGGTAATTTGGATGGCTCAGTGTGTGATCCCTCTGAACAGATTCCTTGGCAGTGCTGATACTCACAACTCTGTTAGAATAAAACCAGTGCACTTTGAAGAGTTTTCAGTATCTGAGAAAACATCCCCCTGTATCTATCAGAAGCTGAAGAGCCCCATTTAGTGATTTTTCTGAAAACACAGATCTAAGCTCCTTAACTGAGACAAGATGATGGTCCCAGCAGACCTGTCAGGCCTCTGCTTTTTGAAGTGATATTACCTCCCATTACCAGGAACATTATGAGAGTAGAGAGACATGACAGAAGAGTTAAAGTAAATCTAGGACAACTTAAGGATGTTGATTGTGGCCTTTAGCAGAACAGAACTGCAGGTACAAACCATGGTGGTTGTGATCCCAAAAAAACACCCCCTTTCCCAGGTGGTCTCAGTGCTACCCATATAGAAAGTTAAAGTGAATAAACCACAGTCTTGCAGGACTGGTGTGCTGTCCCACACTCTGTGCTGTGGCCCATGGTGTGGATTCATCACATCTGCACTGCTTTTGGCACATGAAACAGCAGGCAGGAGGGGAGAGAGGCACTGCAATTCTCAGTCCCTCCTGGGCTGGGGGATCTTTCCCACACTGAGGGTTCACTAATGCCTCAGACACAGCCCAAGATGACACTGAGGGATTTTCCCAAGACTGCTGAGTATCACCAGGGAAGTTCTGCTTTTCTGCTCCCCCAGCAATGCCCTGGCAGTAACATCACCTCAAAGCAGTGTCATGAACTTCCTCTCTGCAGCTGGATGGCTTACTCTGATCTTTTGAAACAGCTGAACACACAGGGACAAATTTAGCTCCGCCGAAGCAAGTGGCATTTTGCTTTTGAGTTCCAGACAAAGAGGAAGAACACAAACACATGAAAAAGTCCCAGGACAGCTCTGCTGGGCTGTTCAGAGAAACCCAGGCACGGGCTCTGAGGGTTCAGTGCCGCTGCACAGCCCCCTCGTGGAGCCCGTCCTGCACTGGCACAGCTGTTCAAGGCACATGAACCGGGCAAACAGATGTGGTCAAATGCACACAGCCAGAATTAATTAACTGGTTTTATCTTGTTCCTTTTTGTGAGCAAGTCAGTGCCATGTGCAGTAGAACTTTCACAACGTCCTGCATTTCTTTTGTGTTTTTAAGCAGGGCATTGGTTAATGTAGCCTGAGCCAGAGCTATTTTTCTGCTCTGAATAGGTTTTCAGGAGTGAACGACACACCTTGGCAGAGCACCTGACCACTGTATCCTATTTCAGTACAGAGAGAAAAGAGCAGAGTACCAGAAAAAGACTGAGCTCTGTGCAGAAGAGAGGAGGAGTCCATCAGTTGGACTCAGTGATCTCAGAGGTCTTTTCCAACCTTAACAATTGTATGGTTCCATTCTATAAGAACAAGCACCTTTGGAGAACTATTTGTCATGAGTAACAAATACATTATATTTACTGTATTCTGGAGAAAAGGTGTTATAGACAGCTACTCTTAAATCTGTGTTAAATTTGGAAACTGTTCAATGCAATGAATAGGCCTTTGCTGACTTTTTTACAATAAGCAGGAAGAAAATACTTTGTACATAACATACCACTCATGTTATAGGATTTTTGTAGAATCTGCTTCATCCAGTCATACAGAGCTCTGTGAGTATTTGCTGAGGTTTTGTCATAGAGATCCTTGAATAATGATGATCTAAGTGATACAAGGGCATGTTAGTTCACTAATGAGTTAACTATTCTTTAAAAAAACACATGGAAAAATTCTTTTATAAACAGTGACACATAAGCAGAAAGCTGTATCTGGAAAATAAACTGAGACCATATAGCAACCTCTTCAAGTCAGCAAATATGACATAGTATTAATTGTGTTTGAAAAATAAATGACTTACAGGTTTCTGAAAGCATCCCCCAGCAGAACATTTGGGAGGCTCCCAATGACTTCAGGTTGGAGATAGTTCATTGCTGACACACTCAAAACCTGGCTCAGGATCTCCACACAGTCCAAAGCACTGAGAGCCAGAAAACATTTATCCAGTGTTATGAGGAACAAGGTCCTGTTTACTCCTGGGCTTTGAAAAATTCTCTCTCTAGTCTTTTCCCAATCAAGAATAATATTTCCCATTTCCTGCAAGGAACAAAGGATTAAAAGAACATCTGTTTGATTAATTCCATATATTGTTATTTTTGAGGCCTGACAGAGAACACTCTACAAAGAATGTGATACTGATCCCATGAAAAATAGCTGCAAAATACTGTCTGCTTGCATTACTTCAGATAATTCCTTTCTGACATTGGGCAGAGACCAGCTTGAATGGTTTTTTACAAAATCAAAATGAAAAACAGAATAAAATAATCCAAGTGGCTGAAGTTATAGTGTGTGCTCCTATGAAAGAATTAGTTATTTGAAAAATGAAGGGATACTGGAATTGAATAGATATTATTTCATACATAATTTAATGTAGATGTCTCTAGAAAAGACCTTTCCACACAGTATTTCTTGCAGCTGTTACTACAAGCATCCCTTGCAGAAGATGGGGCAATACTAAAGAATAGGAATTAATTTGGGGAATCCCTGGTCAAATATGCCATCTCACAAGCTGGCATGTCCAGGACAGCCTGTTCAGAGCTGACAGCCCTGGGGCTGGTGATTTACAGTTCACTGACAGGGCTTGTGCTCTGCTGCTCTGGCTCCCAGCTCCTGCTACTCACCTGATCCGTGTGCTTTGGCAGCAGGAGCTGCTCCTCCACTGTTTGAACAGTGGATTAGAGTGTTTGCTCTGGGCAGTCACCCCATGTGTCTGAGGACGAGCTTTCCCTTTCTCCCAGAACAATCTCCACCCCCTCAGGTTTGGCCACACTGGAGGGGCGATGCCAAGTTCTCTCCTGCCTCAGGCTGTGATCCCACCTGCACTGGAGATCCCTCTGCAGGGACAATCCTCCATTGGAGGCACCCACTCCCTCTGAACAAGACTTTCAAGGTTGGTGCACAGGGAACACACCACAGAGACAAGCGAAGGATGTTATGCTGCCTCCCCCATCAAACTCTCCAACAGTTTGCTTGCATGTTCCCATAACTAATTAACAAAATTAATTCTAACTTCAACTTCTTTAGCCATCTTGGTTCTCTTTCCAGATACTTTTAAGAAGGTACTACTTCCTGAGAATAACTGTAGGAAGATAAGCATTCTCTGGAGATGTTTCTCTCTACAGTTTACAGTGAAAATCCAAATGACTGACTTGGACTTGGCAGCAAACTTTCAGACAAGAATTAGATGAAACAAGATGAAATAAGGAAAAGGGCTCCTGGAATCTAATCCAAGTCAGGTAAGTAACTGCACTGTGATACACTCAGTCTCTCCCTTTCCTATTTATCTAAACCACTGACTGCAGTTCTTCCTTTTCACAAGTGCAAAGTGACTTACAAGATGCTCCTTCCTGCTGTTGAAGAGATACTTCATTGCAGTTTGAAACTGCTGCTGATCAAGCTGTTGAAATTCGGACAGTAATTGCCTAGGCTGGTATAAAAGGTTCTCCAGGTAACTTTTCATGGACATCTGAAATATGGAAAAATATGTGTGATATACATAAAACTCATACTTTTGCACTAGGGGCAGCTTTTACCCTCTGAAAGTCTGTGCTCAAGAAGAAGTAAGTGCTTAGCTCCTGTTTTGTCTGTGTTGTCAATGACCAGAATAACTATTCTCCACACAAACCAAAGCAAAAGTAATCTAAATGTATTCTTTAAAATAGTAATTTTCAAATCCTGTTCTTGGCTTCATGAACAAACCCTCTCCAGGGAGCCTTTTGGATATCTCAGTTTCTCACTTCATAAAACAAGACTAATAAAGCTTTTCTGCTTCACACATTGTGAAAATGAAACTTTTAAAGAGAAAAAAACCCAGGTATTGTGTGCATACTATTATTACTTAAAAAAGGGAAGGAAATGTGCAATTAGACGGGAGGAAAAGTCTGCAGCAGGTCATAAGCCAAAAATATTCTCTCTCACCTCAAACTGCACTACCAGTTAACAATATCATGTCTGTCTTGAAAAATCCAATGGGAATCTTAACATTGGAACAGAAAGCACTGTAAGGGTCATTAGCAGCAGACTGGAGTAAAATCTCTTCTAATTTGTGACGGAGTTATTTCAGAATTGGTTTGGAATTTGTGCCACAGTTCTTTGCTGCCTTTGCTTAACTTGCACTGCCACCAACAAATATTAAGAGAGGATAAGCAAAAATATTGTTATAATTATTCCTGCAATCCTAGGAGAAAAAGACAACTAAAACCCATATTTCTATTTAGCTGCTACACTGTTTGATGTGTTAGTGACCTCTATTAGTGACCACCCAGGTTTAGCTACAGAGAGAGGTTGGTTTTTTAATTTCTTTTTGAATAAGAATTTTCATGCATTTTAAATGTCACAAACCTGGAGGCTGCTAAGAGTAAACATAACTTCCTGGGCATGAAAATGTGTCATGACTTTTGTAAGCATATCTGCTGTCCAGACATGAGAACTGCAACAGAAAACAGGACCAAAAATGCCAGTAAAATAATATAACATGTAAAATAGCAGATTACAAGAGTAAAAAAGGAAAACAAACAGTGCTACAAACACCATAATGACACGAGTGTTCAGCTTTTTGACCTAACCAGAGTAAAAGGTGATCTATTTCATGCATTGAAAGCATATAGTTCAATGAGGAATGGAATTAATTAGTTTTTTTTCCCCATATAATTCCAAACCCACACACAATAATCTCAGTTTTCCAAGGTGTTGCCATTAGTCCCATCTCCAGGAGTGTGATTCCTGGCACCCCATTGTGCCTGTTCTGATCTGCTCACAGGAAGGACAGGGAGTAACATCTGCTGCCTTTCCCTCAGCAGAGTCATTCATTTCAGGGTGTCTCCTTTACACAGCCACTGATTTTCTCAAGGTATGTAGGAGTGCAATGGCCTTTGAAGCTTATACTGCTTGTTCAAATTTAGACAAAATTAGCAAATAATTCAGAAGTCACCGGGAGCTGGAGGATGGGGGATAGAGCAGGACTGAAAGAGGGAGGTGGACAGAAAGTTGGAACTGCCCCTAATTTCCTCAAGAAGCCAAGTTAATTATCAAAACTTTTGAAAACTGTGTTTATTCTCAGGCTCATTCTATGCAGGGGTTATTTTTTTCCTGAAAAACAGCTTTTTCCTTGTCAAGAGGAAATAACTCCTCCCAGGAGATCTAAATCAAAGTAATCATAGGTGCCAATTTCATTCTATCCATAATGTTCCAGTTTCTGTGGAAATGAAACAGATCATATCTGAAATGCAAGATAATACTGAAAAATCAAGACAGTGAGAGTAATACATTACCTTTGAAAATCAAGTATATCAAGGAGAGCTGCACATGAAAAACGAAACATAAAAAGTTATGTGAGATACTGAGTTTTAAGTCATTTTAGAAGCATAAGTGGGAACAACTTTATACATTACCATTCAGATATTTTCCAGTTATTACTTCCTCCTGCGGAAAAAAATTATAAATACATGTAAAATTATTATTTTTAGGTTACAATATAAAATATTAATAGAGAGATCAAATAAAAATACTAACCATTGCTTTGTGTAATAATGGAGGCAAATCTGTAAAAGATTATCCCGTTACTAGAAGTTAATTTAATGTTTTACCATTTGTGCTACACAGAAATAGATGTATTGTATGTAGTGATCAAAACTATATATACATATATAATCTATTTTCAAGCATTTACTGCAGATTTGATTAAACTTATTTATAGAAACACAGTGAAAATAAAAGGCTATTAAATAATAATCAGTCTTGGTGAAATTCTTTGCTGGCAGAGCTCCAGGAAGTGAAGGGAGCACAGACTATAGTCCTAGAACTGCACCTCATTTATTACACACAGTGCTTTCCATCCTCACAAAATACAGCCCTCAGACAGGAGTTCTGGTCTTACCTTCAGAATTCTGACTGTGAGTAATCTCAGCATGATTCACTGATATCAACAAGAAACATATCTTCAAAAGTCTAGACATTTCTTCTGGTGTTTATTAGAATCCAAAGATACTTGGATTGAAAAGGAAAATAGAAAGAACAGAGTTAAAAGGCAATATTCGCCCAAACTTTTCACAGCTATAAATCAGAGACAGCCTATGCTATGGAGTACAGATAGAGATCAGAATGATCTAAAAGTGCTTGCTCCCAAGTTTTTAATTTAGATCTGTTTCCAGGATATATATTTTATGCAAAGAGATGCCAAATGTGCATGTGCAGCCAGATTTATTTTCCTTTTAGCAAGTGGCTTGTTCAATTTTCTTCCCAGTAGCACCGTTTATTTACTCAGCTACACATGACTTTAATGCAGTTTTGTTAAAGCAAGAAAACAAATCCTTTTAAAATCAGATAAAATAGAAGAGAAACAGAGAGAGTGAAAAAGGAAATGATAAAGAAGCTCCAAGCAAACTCTAAGCCTTTCCCAGCTTGCAGATGGAAATGCACAACTACTGCACACAGTTCTGGGACCCTCCATCTGCAGATTTCTCATCTCCCAGGGTGGGGGGGCTGTCCCCTGTCACTGCAGGGTGCCCCAGGCAGGAAGGGGGAAGGAGTGCTCCCCTTCCCTGCTGCCATAGCTCTGCACAAAGGGAGAGAACATCCTTACACCCTCCTGAAGCAGAGGGAAAGTGCCACATTTGGGAAATGGAGTTCAAGACCATGTCACTTGGTTTAGATGGATCAAAGCTGTAGTCTTTGTATTCATGAGAAGTGTACCATCAATGCTTCACCATCACCTCAGACACAGTTTGTATGGAACAGCTCTTGCTATCTCTGCTGCCCTGTGCTCTGTGGTGGAAAGATCTCTGAAAGATAAATTAGCTGGAAGGTTACCCAGAGCTTTTCTCTGGGGTGTCACTGATTCTCATCAGATAGGACTGACAGGCTCACAGTTCTCCCAAACAAAATGAATGTGTTGCTTTTGGTCCAGTTCCTGCAGGACAAGGATACACTGCAGCAAAGCACTCAGATGGAAAGGGAGCAGAGACTGAGCAGGTCTCACTCAAACAGGAGTTTCTGCAGCCACGTCCCCTCTGCCCATGAGCTGCTTTAATCCTCACTGCACCAAGTTACCAAGAGATTTTCTGCCTCTGCACCCTCAGCTTGGCCCTCTGCTCAGCCCTGAGTCACCACCCCCACAGGCAAAATTAACTAATCTGAGATATCAGATGATGCCCTGCTCCACAGATTGCAGCTTCTTACACTGGGACTGGGCTTTGTTTAAACAAATGACACAGAGGGCCCCACTGGCCACCTTGGCTCTGACCCTGAGATGACTTTGTTAAGTTTTCTCTTCCTTTCCCTCATTTCAAAGGTTTACCTGCAACACACCAAATTTCTGCATTTCTTTTTGTTGTTGAGTTTGGATCCATTTTCGCTTTTTTTTTCAAAGTTCTCTGCCACAGCTTGAGTTACAGATCTGAACATTTGATAAATACGAACTCCTTTTTTGAATTGTTTAATCTTATGTATCAAGGTACTCTTTTATGAAAACCTCTTTCAACAGCCTCCAGCAACACTTCAGACTATCGCAAATACTTAACTCCAGTCTTGTAACAGAAGTGACTCAAACTGACAGATGATGAAAAATTTAAACATTAGACTGTTAGAACTATTGCCTCTGTCCTGTTCTTACACACACTAAACCCCTTTACAGCTATTCTTTTGGGAGCACCACAGTACATGTCTCTCATTCAAATGTATCTGGTTTCCTAGACAATAAACTTACTTGTGTTTGTTTCTGCCTTTGCCCTATTAATTTTGCAGTAAGGTTTAATCACTCTGCATAGTTTAAATCATGTTTCCAATGTCAGTCCTGATTTGCTTATTCCAATTCATTCACTTTGATCAGGGAGAGTATTTTAATTAAAGCATACTAACTTAACATATAAAGAGATTAAACACTAAGGAAAGTGCTTTTTCATCCTGACTAATTCAGGCAGACAATCAGCAGGTGCAGAAAAAATCTATTGTGAAATAGCCCTGCTTGGTAAGACAATCTGTGGGATGAAATAGTTCCTTCTGCCAGTGAAACTGAGTCTCTTTGCAGTTCAGTGCTGCCTTCAGACAATCCCAAATCACTCTGTGGGGATCTCTTGCAGATCCCATCCAGCATTTCCCCAGAGATCATTCTTGCATCTGCTGTGACCAGATTCCTGGCATGTCACACTTGCAAGACACTCCGATTCCGAGGAGCTCCCAGGCTGCCTTCTCATCTTGCTCCCTTAACCAGCTGCTCGACCATGCACAGAAATCCTAAACATTTTATCACTCACTCACTTCTTATCTGAAGCTGATAACTGAAAAGCTGACCTCATAATCACAAGTCTTCCTGATGTGCCCTTGCCCTGCTACTGCCCACCCTTGCACCAGGCTCCCAGCACCTCTGAGAAAAACCACCACATGCAGTGAGGGAACCTGCGAGGGGTCCAGGCTGCAAAGGGAGAGAGGAGAGGGCTGAAGAGAAGAGAGGGACTGTGGGTTCTCAGGGGGAGCCAGGAGCCCAGAGCACTTTACCTGCCTCTGCCGTGTGTGTCCTTCCCAGCATCTGCGGTGCCGGGAGCTGGGCGGCTCCAAGCAGAGACCCTGAGACAGGGGCAGGGACAGGGGCCAGCACCGCCTCAGGTGTCTGCCCAGCAGCACCAGCTCCAGCCAGAGGGGAGGGGAAAACTCTGCTCTGTGGGGGGTTCAGAGGCTGAGGGACTCTCATGGCAGGCAGGGCTGTGTACGGACACACAGGGCCAGGCTGGTGCTGTCCTGCTCCCCTCATGTCCCCACCACAGGCAGGGGCCCTGGGCTCCTCACGGTATGAACTGACTGGGATCACCCAGCAAAAGGGGGCTGTGGTTTTGTGAGATGAAGTTGTTCCAACTCTGTGTTGGAAGTCTCTGGCTAAATCACGCCCCCACACAGCGTCTTTTCCCTCCGATGCAACACCTCCAGTGCCACCTGGATGGAACAGACAGCTGAGTTACTCTCCAGAGCAAAACACTGCACATGAGTGAGACCATCAAAGTGCAGCTGCCACACTGTCACCCACAGCAGGACAGGGATGGCAGAGGGACACAGCAAGAGTAATGAATTTGGACACTGGAATTGCAACACTTGTCCCCTTAGATGACATCTTGAAGAATTTCAGGAGATTTAATGAACTACTGGACTTCCATTCCTTTGCATGGCCTGTGAGCAGGTATTTACTGCACATAAACACTCTCTCAAGGCCTGGAAGGAAAAAAAGTCCCTTCCCTCACACAAGGAACTCTGGCTTTACAAGTCTGGCTGCAGGGACAGTCCCCTCAGGGCTGCTCTGGATGTTCAACAGGAATAAGCAGGTTTTTGATACTCCAGAACACAGGCTTACTCTGTAGAAAGCTTTTCCCTGTTATTGCCCATGTTTTAATTCCCCATCTCAAGTGTAAGAATACTTGTTTATTAAATAGAGTGAACAAAGCAGAAAATCCTAAGGAAGAAAAAAAACCCTATTACATTGTATCCTCTGTCCTCTCCAAAGCTATTACAAACTTCCTAAGTGACAGGAGTAAAAGATAAGAGACATGAAATGCAGTCTCTTCCGTGATTTTTAACCTGTGGGATTAAAACACTTAAATACCTTTTAAGAAGTTTGTCTCAGTATGTACTTGCTACTTTAAAATAAATTCATTACACGTTAAAAAACATTTCCCCGCTATAGATAAAGGTAACAGAAGGTAAATTAATGGATTCACTCCAGAGCATACACAGCTCATGTTCACAACAGACCAGTCTGTACTATGTGCAAAAATTTAACAGCACATCCTGAAATGAGAATAGAGTCTGAATTACTGTTGAAAATCCCCAGCAAATCAAACGCCTCATCCTGTACTACAGAATACTTACTATTCCACAGAGATGACTGAGAATAAAAGGCTCATAAACTGGCAAGAGAAATCACTAATCATCAGGCAAAGTGAGTCCGAGGTAAACCTAAAATGACATGTTAAGCATCCTACCTAAGATCACCAATAATTATAAAAACTACAAAAACCCAAAACACACAACTTTTTAGGCTTCAAAAACAAAATAAATCAGTTCTTACTTTACTTACCAGATGATATAAATGCTGAGGTTTCTCTGCTCTCTCACATTTACAGCCCAAGCACTGCAAGACGTGCACCTGCCAGTTCTGTACTACTTATGATGCCAGTGGTTGTTTTAAAGGAAGGTTATATCCCAACTGCCAGAAATTATCCAGTTTGAACAGTTTTCACAACAAGACATGTTAAGATAAATAGCATTTATTTAGTGCTCCTGAAGAAAATGTCCCAAGATAACAAAACCCTCAAAATCAAGTCCCCATAGCCTGATTCTCAGAGGCAGTTTGACTCACAAAACTTGGAAGAAACTGCCTGCAAGTTTTTGAGCTGAAAACACTTGGGAACAACTTTCTTAGAGGGTTTGTTATTCAACCCATCTATTTAAAGTGCAGTTTTGGCAAGCTCTACCATAAGCCCTTTAGCTGGAAAATGGCATATGCAAAAGCAATGAGGATTTATGAGGCTTTGAGAAGAACATGAAGGAAACCCAACCAAAAATGGACTGTTATCCCTTTAAACAATAATTAAATAAATGCAAGGTTTAAATAAATGCAAGGTTGTGCTGCTACTGAAAGCTTGATTCTCAACACAAAGAACAGTTGCTGCAGGTAAGTGTGGCTATGGTTAAAAAAATGAACACAAAAGTTAATGCAAAAGTCATCTCAAAAAAGTTTATTAGCATGATTAAAAACGTGAAGAATGACAGTAAGAAAGTAACTTAGCATGGAAGAATATCCATTTTGACAGTTTTTATTCAACAAGGCTTGAACTGAATGGATAACTTTATTGCCAGATTTCACTTGATTTCTTTAACAACAGTTCACACTGTATCAGTTTCACCATTATTAGGACTATTGCTTTGTTTGGATCTGATCCCTATTGCAGGTAAGTATAAAAAAATATCCCCCCGTTGATGCTGGTTGGAGAATGCATTGTTGGTTTAAGAGCTGGTAAAAAAAGAAATTCTCAACTGAGGAGTCTGTTTAAAAAACAACCTTTTTTTTCCCCCCCTAATCACACTACAAAGAAATACATTAGTATTTTGGCCTTTAAATTTCTTACACGGTATTTATTTAGCATGGCAATCCCAAAATCCCCTCCCTTTGAGTAACCATCATTCCAAACCCTCTTTCAGAGGCTGCTTCTTGGGTTAGATTCTGGAGCTTTACTTCAAACAGGCTTACACTGGCTTGAGGACAAAGACAGCATCATCCAGCACATAGTAGTCATTGTACATGTCACCTTCACACAGGTATGGCAGTCTGGTGAAAGCCTCGATGGCAAAACCTGCTTTACTGAAAACTTCTGGCAGGCTATTCACCTGTTCTTCCCAAGTCTGCCCTTTGATTTCCAAGACTTCTGAGGGCTTTTCCCACTTGCCACCTACTGAGAAAACAAAACAGTTCTGTTTCAATTACAAAGAAAACTTTATTGTGTGCTGTACTTTCTTACAGAAAGCATAATTACACTGATTGTGTTCCATTCCACTTCTCACAGGACGTTGACAAGGCACCTGTAAAGCTGCAAGATCAGTTTAAGCTTTTCCCAACTGTTCAAGCTTCTTCTCAAGGTTTTATTTGCTGTATTTTTAAGTAACAGTTCCAAGAGTGGCTAAAAGGTAGCTTCCAGTCGTGAGGCTGGTGTTCAGCAGACATGGACAGACAATTCAATAGTTATTTTCCAGCTTTGTAACATTCTTTATGCCCACTGTCAGGCCAAAGATGGCTGCAGATAATTAAATAGAGCCAGCAAGTTGAAAACTATGATTTGCTGTGAGGCTTCCACCACATTACAATGGATGGCTACAGAATCTTTGTGCCTCCAGTAGCCACCCACCATCTGATATGGGAAAAGCTGCTTAGGGTCATATAAAACAAAGAAGCTTAACACTTGTAGCCTGCAGGAAAATGTGTTATTTGTATCCAGTGAAATAATCTGATGGATTACAGGTACAACTCTCAGAAATTTAATATTTAAAATTCTTTACTAATTTTCCAAGTAATGTCATCTACAAAAGCTCTCTGGTTTGGTCTGTACCTTTAACTAGTTTGCTAAATGCATTAGTAAACACCCTTCTAAACAGGAAGTTCTACATCTTGTGATTCAGATAGTTCTGCAACTCCAAACATTTCCTAAGTTCCTCTTCCTTCAGGCAGAAACATCTCCAGAGAGAAACAAGAAATGGCACCTTCCAACAAATTAAAAAACGTGCTAGTGCTGGCATTTGACTGGATTCTGTATGGTGCAGGTAAGACTTTAAGTTTCTTACATTTTCTCATGTAGCAGCATTTAAAAAAGATAGAGAATTTTGTGGTAAAGGTTTGCAGTACAGCTACAAAATACAAGCAGTGAAAGGTCCTGCTGAGAACCAAGTTCATTTCTGCTATCATCATACAACTTCTAAATTACACACCTGCTAGCAAATGCTTTTTTCTTCCAAAAGTCTGAAATGCTCATGTAACCTGGGATTTCTGGGTCAAATCTTACTGCACTTCCCTGCTCCCAAGGCTCCAGCAGCAGCCTGGTTTCAGTGCAACTGTGTTGGTCTGGGAGGAGGGTTTGGGAAGTTCAGCAGGCAGTACCTACATGAACTGAGGCCATGGAGCTCTGCTTTGCCAGGCCACCCCAGAGCCTGTGGATAAGGTGGAAAGAGAAGGGCATCACCTGCAGACACAAGTACTGCCTTTCACCACACAGGGTGCAAATACACCCATAAATTATATTATTACAATCTTCAGATTGCTGTAGCTGCTGTGGAATGGCTCTGACATTGAACTGACACAGAGTCACAGTTTCATTTTATTCCTGTAAAAGTCACAGACCGTGAATCTGTTTGGATGTGGTGGGAAAAATTATGGAGGGAAAATACTGACTGTTCACCATGGACAGGCTTATAAATGGTATGTCAGCAGTAAACTAAGAGACTTCAGTTTATTTTTCTTGTAATTTGTTATTTTTTGGGAAGTAGAAAAGAATGCTGTTAAGCTACTACCTTGATTTTCACTGCAATAATCTCAAGCCATAGTTTAAATAACTATGCAATTTCTTTGAATAAAATTAAATATACTAAACCACTATCTACATTATGGATTTCAGTAAGGACTTAAAAAAATCTCCCAGACTAGTCACATTAAACCTTACATTTTAGTTCCTTAATTAGAACTCTCTTCTCTGATTAACCTTCCTGTTTTCTCTGTACACATTTCTAAATGTCAGAACTAACAAGTACTATTATTATCCTTAGAAACCCAGTGTCAATATATGTGATGAAGTGAAGAATGTCTAGGAACTACTGTGAATTCTAATCAATGTTATGAAGTTTCTAAATTAGAAATGCCTCAGTTTATGACATTTCCACTGCCTGCCATGAGGTTGTGTCACTTGCCTCAGATCAAGAGCAGGGGAGTAGAGAGAAACCCCTGCAGAGCTGCTCCACTGAGCACCTACAGCTTTGTCACACAACACCCACCCCCTGCCCATTACACCCCTCACATCCTCCAAGCAGGACTAAATCTGAGGCAGGGAACCTGCACAAAGTATTCTTCTTGTCTTCTCCAGGGCCAAAGGAGACATAACATTACTTCAGATTTGTCAGTCTTTGTATTTTGTCAGAAGCCAAGCACATCACAAAGGTAAAAGTGTTAAATGAACACATGGGCAAGCAGTAGGAACTATCTAAAATAAAAGTTACTGGAAACAACCTTAAAAATTTCAAGTCTGAAACACTGTTGGTTTTCCTCCTTTCTTCCCACCTTTTCAAGAATGAACCAGAAGCAGTTTTTTCCTTTTAGACTGTACCTTGCTTTTTAACTGTCCCTCACATTACCAACTGTTCACTCTCAACAGGTGTTGCAGGTAGCTGCCAAGTCACTGTAACACAGCCCAAATTTCAGGAAGCTGACCACTCCACCAACAGTGTGTTCCTACCCTGTACCTTCTCTGCCTCTGGATGTTTCTCGTACCCACCTGAAGTTCTGTGGTTTCGCTTTTTAACCAACACACACCAGGATTTGTGCACTCCTGCGTGCACAGACCACCAGAAGTACAAAGTACATTTATCAGAAAGTAACATCTCACTGGAGATCAACAACCTGACTGCAGATGACAATGCTGTTTATATCTGTGGAATTGCCTTCTCAGACTCAAATTCACCCCATTCGAAAGGAACAGGAGATGGGACAGTATTAACGAAAACAGGTCAGTTCATCATTCCTTCTTAGGGAAGCATCTTAGGGAAATAAAGTCTCTTTTTTTAAATAATCTCTTTATTTGTACTTTCAAGAGTGACATTTAAGATGGAAATACCAACAAACCCATTAGGAGTAGTATGACTATATTAAAATGTTAATAGTAAAACCAGAGGCATTCTACAAATAAGCATCTCAACCTCATTTGCTAATTCGACTGTTCTGCTATATGATGCAAATTACTAGAATTCTACAAAAAAAAGAAGTTTTGTACTTGTGTTGTCTAACCCTACTCTACATCCTCTTAAAAAGACTTTATTGGCTCTCAGAAAGGAAGTATTAACAGAAAAATGAGAAATAGAGAAATGGGCATTTAGTAGAAATACATGTAACAGAGGACAGGGAGATTCACTGTGCCAGCTTAAGAAAAAGGTTTTAGTTCTCAATTTTTCTACCACTTGCTTTCTAGTTAAGAAAGTGATGTGACTTCAATAAACTACATTTCACTTTTACATGCCTAAAACAGAGAAAGAAAAAAAAAGAAACACCAACCTGGATTATTATTTTCTCTATATTCCTTCCTTCCTCTATCTAATTCAATTTCTGAGCTTTATTCACATACACCTTTACAAGAGCAGAAAACTGGATTCCATTCTCTCTCCCCTAAAGAAAGGGTTCATAATCCAAACTAAGAGGTCTCCATTGCTCTTGCAAACATTCAGGGAAACAAAAGGAAAGGGATCTCTCTAAGGAATTCAGACCAAAAATGAACCAGAAAAGTATCTATGGGTATAAGGTTTTTTAATTCCTCAGAGGAAGGGGGCTGGAATGCAGAATTTTAAGGAAATTATGTGAACAGAAGAATTGTTCTTTATTCTAACACTCACTTTTAATAATGGAGCAGGACAAAAGCACAGCAATGGAAAACTCACCATGATCATCATCTCATCATTCCTGTTCCTGTACAGCTCTACTGTATTCACATTCTTTGTGGTCTTCAAGGTAAGCTCAGAGTGCTATTTCTGATTCTGTTCATTTTGTAAATCTGTGCAGTTTTAGTATCTCCATAAGGAGATTAAAAACACCTTCCTGCATTTCCTAACTTTTATGGTTGTTTTAAAGACGTGGTTGACTGAAGTTTATGTACTGCACACATTTGGAAACTCTTGTGTGGCCCAGACCTGGGCTCCCAACAGCAACCACATTTTCTTTTTCTGGTAAAGTGTCTAAAATAAAAGGTATTCTAAAGTTAAAATTATCCTGAGAATATTAATTAGGAGATTAACAACAAAAAACAATACTAGAAATTATCACTATAAGTCATGAACTGTCTGGATTAATTTCCAGTAAAGTAAAATAATTTCAATTTCCTGTCAAAGTATCTGTGAGCTGCAGTAAAGTTACAGCAGACTGACTTTACTTGTCTAATGATTCTACTCCTCCATATACAGAAGAGGGACCTTGGTAAAACCTAAAAATCTCAGAGACTTGGAAGAAGTTTCATGCTTCCAGATACAAACACATTACAACGCATGTGATTAGAATTTACATAACTAGTGCTCTTTTTTTAAAAACAAAATCTAGAACAAAATTTGTGTTTAGATAAAAACAAACACCTAAAGCTGCAGCTGGAATCTTTACTTAATACTGAGACTTTGACAGGAGGAAGAGGACTCAGTCCTCACTGGCATGATGTGGTAAAATGGGTCTTTGGTAAAATGGGTGATCATTGTCTGAGCACAAAGACAAGACTGGCTTCTGGATTTTTGTTTTTCTTTAAAATGTGTGAAGAATATAGTGGGGAAAATTAAACAAACCAAAATTGGATCTGTGATGCCATTGGTGTATTTTTGATAATTAAGTCGTGCTTCAAGCAGGTCCCACTGTACTCAAAGATTAAATACCTGCAGTATTTACTACCAGAAGCTGAAGAAGGCTTTGCACACATGAAAACTCCTCTGATAGGTAAAAGCTGATCTAGTGAAAGATTTATCTACAAATGGACACTGCAAAAGAGCAACACTTAACTACTCTTCTAGTTTCTCATCTTATGTTTTCTTTTTGTTTCCCCCCAGTTAAAACCAAAGCTGCTAAAGAAAAGTGGGAAAAAACAAGGAATTGAGAACTCTGTATGTTACCACTTTATTTGCTTTGTTTGTGATTCAGAACTTCTTTTTTTTCTGTCTTTTTAATTGATATTGGGCATCAAATCTGTGATTAATTGATGATTCTGTTAAAGACATTCAGAGCTCTTAAGGCTTCACTGTAGATTTGCACAAAACTAGTTATGAATTCATATTTAACTAATTACTTATTTTTAACACATTGGGTACATGAAATTATTCTGTGTAAAAGCCATCTCTACTACACAGCTTCCTATAGGTTTTAAGTAAATTCTGTTCAAACTTCTGAAAATAACAAGTTTTGCTATTAATTTTTTGTTTCTTTAAATGGGCCATTCAAGGAAGTTCTAATGTATTTAAAACATGTCTGTTAAGAATCTCTGTCACCATGTATCCTTGAATAAAAACCTGAAGTCATACATTTAAATATCCATTAAAGAAGGTATGTTTTCTTACATACCTTTCCTTTCATATGTTAAGTAATGCAATAATATTGTAATTTAAAACCCTTCTGCCTGCCAGACCACATGTTTTTAGAGTGTTATTTAGTAATATTCCCAAGGACATATTCATGTAAAAAAGCAGAATTATAAAAGCTAGAAAAAGCTGCTTCCCACAACTTCAAATGTAGCAATAACCTAAAATATTTTGAATAATTTGCAGAAGATAAATAGTGGACGAAAAATTTTCCAAGCAATTGCCCAAGAACTTCAAAAGCAGAGGTTTGCTGAGCACTGCCAACAGCCTGTAAGTATCTACCTACCCACACCAAAATCCACTATTTAAGTTTGTAAGAGGATACCATTTCTACTCCCTTGGAAAAAGACTTTTCTTTTTTAAAATTGATAAAGGTCTAAAAAGGTATTCTGCATATATGGACTCTTTATAAAGTGTATGCATGGACACTTAAAAATGAAACTTTCACAGATTTGTGTTTTCCCCAGATGGGATTTGCCTCAAGAAAGAAATTTTGCCTTTATATAAGAAAAATTCACATCAGTAATGAAATCCTTGTGCATTTTGCCTTTAGGATGACCTGGAAGATGACTCTGTGTATCAGAACAGATGAGCACACCCAGCAGCTCAGATTTATTCAGTATTTCTCGTGCAAGTGAAGAGGCAGGTGAGGAAGTTCAGCTTCTTCACAAACCTCCTCTGCTTTAAACAGAGAGGAGAAAACCTTGCAGGGCAGGGTTCTACAAGGGTATTTTCTGAACAGCTCACCAAACCAAGGGCATTGTACATTCCATCTGTTACACACTCCATTTTCATTCTGCAAGAATAAGAACTGTGGGAGAAGATTTCATCCTTTGTAAGATAACTGCTGATGCTTCATAGAAGTTCTCTTCTTCAGTTTAGGTTTAATTCTATGTATTTTTTTCTTTTTACATAAAATTATGTGTATTCCTCTTACATGAACTGAGCATTTGTGAAAGATGTACGAAAATTGATGGCAACAGAAAATAAACTTGTTCTGTAGGTGAAATTCTGGGCTTAGTCACGTTAATGTGATAGTTGTTGATGTAAAATACACTCACAAACTGAGCCTTAACAATGGCTTAAACAGAGCAAACTCTGTGTATTGGACAAGCAGGAAAAACTGCCAATAGAAACATGTATATCATGGCAAAGTCATTTGGGATGGAAGCTTTTTCCTGGTGAGAGGAAAACTGACAACTGAAACAAAGGGCCCATCTCACACAGTACTGTGCTTTCAGCTCAATTTAATTCCAAGATTTTCAGGAAGATGGAAAACACACCTTTGCCTTCCCATCCCTGTCAATCAATCACAAGGAAACAAATATGTTCAACAGGAAAATTTCCCACTCCCAGGCTGCTGGTATTCACTGCTTCTGAAATGTGGTTTATAAAACATTTAACTTCAGAGAAACTTCAACCAGTCTCATATATTATCTAATAATGGCTTGATACACAATTATTATGCTTGTATTGTGAAATACAAGGGGTTCTTGTAGGATGCTGTGAGATACCTACTAAAAATGCAGTTACAACAATACCTGTTCTTGTGTGCACGGTCTGATACCTTATGATCCATTGAGCTTTCCTGCCAAACTCA
The DNA here is from genome assembly GCA_013400695.1 of Neodrepanis coruscans. Lineage (NCBI taxonomy): Eukaryota > Metazoa > Chordata > Aves > Passeriformes > Philepittidae > Neodrepanis > Neodrepanis coruscans. Next base: position 62,455 of record VYZS01048324.1, read on the forward strand.
GACACTTGCAATAATTGTATTACTGTTTTCTGCATGTTGAAAATGAAACTGAAAAGAGAATCTCCAGTGAAGTCACTCTGGGCTCTAGGTGTCACTGTAACTCCAGAAACAGTAAGCACAGATGGGTATTTTACTTCCTCCTCCACCTTGCTTTGTTCTGTTAAAGCAAGTTTTACATTATTCACACAGGCAGTTTCCACCATTACCATCCCATTAAATGACATGGAATAACCCAAATATCTCCTTGTGATTAAAATAATTTCTTCATTTCTAGAACAGATCTATACACAGATCAAACACCTTGTCTGCCCTGACTCTTCCTCATTTGTTCTCCCTCTCCAAAATTCAAGTTTCTTCACCTGGTTCCAAGCTGTTTCCAGTAAGCTGCCACAAGAAGTTAGTTAAACCATGAAATGCTCCCCTCTTTGAATGTTCCAAGTATGATTTTGCTAAATATACATTTCTATAATTGTTTAAAATGCATCATCTTATAGAACAGCTGAATGAAAACACTGAAATTCTGAAACTGTTTGTGTATCATGAAGACAGTTTGGCAGTTCACTGTCTGTTTCTTTAGATTACAGTTAAATAGATCTTAACTGGGAAAGTGTCAGTGGAATGACAGTAACTTATGTTTGTGCTAATTTCCATTGTGCATATGTATATCCATAATAATGGCAAACAGACAAGCTGAGTGTATTTTTAAGTTTCAGAACATATTAAGGGAAAAAAACTGCCTTAAGCAAAGTGACTAATCTGCTACAAGTCACCACCAAGAATAAAGACTTTGGTTTGCAAAACATCTTACAACAGTATTTCAACCTCCAACAAGTAGGAATGACTGAGTTCAACAGTCACAGAACAGGTTTCCAGTCCCTTGGGATTTTTATATTTAACACAATCTAATTTAAGACACATTACTTTTCAGGATAGTTACAAAATTATAAGCTCAAGTACCACTATTTTAAGTAGTTCTTCATCTGATGGCATTATTTTTCACACTTAAAACCTCTTTTCCTCCCTCCTGCCAAAATACTACTGGCATCTAAAAAAAGAAAGCCAGATTCAGTTTGATGAAGTTGTGATTGCCAGATCATTATTTAGTTCTGTATTCTCTGGGCATCTGTGCCTGTCCACAAACAAGTCTTGATACTCAGGAAGAATCAGAGTCCAAACAATGACTGATGAACACCAGCCTTCTGAAATTCAAACCACCTTTAGGGTGCCTCAACCTGAATCCACAAGTACAGGCTTGTAAAAAAGAGATTCTGGACTCTTTTGAAGTACACTCACAAGGACACTGGAAATCTCTCATGTATTTCTCTAAAATGCAGCAGGGGAAATAATGGAGTTCTGGCACTGAATTTTACTTTTTTATTCCTTTTACTAGTACAACATAAATTAATACAATATTAAGAGTGGTCAAAAGAGTAGAGGCCTATATTTTACTTTGAGAGCTCATATTGGAAAGTGAACATTTTCTGGCTATGAATTTTTAGGTGGGCTTCACCTGGAATCCTTGAACCAATTTGACCTGAACTGCTTTATTCAGCATTAGACAGTTCAGATGGTTTTGCTCACCTGGTCACTACACACAACTGGGGTCACCTACAGCTGAAGGGCTCTAATCAGAGACCAGTTTTCTCACGTTGCTCCAACAGAGCTGAGATGTGGCAACTTGCAGAACAGGATCTGTGTCTTTAATAGCTGAGCTTTTTGTTGGTGCCAACACTGTACGCTGGGAAATTAATACAGCTGACATCATGTGGCCTCTTTACTTATGATTTCACACTTCTGAACGTGCCCCATGCACATAAAAAACCAAATAGGAACGTGTCATTTATTAAACATTTAATTTTGAACACTACATCCTACACAAGTTTTCTCTACCTGCCTAAATGGCTGTTAACCTGTGTACTTACCATTTTCCACATATGGGTGAAAGGGCAGAACCAGTGCTAGAATGACTCTGCCTCTAGTTGGCTCCAGAACACTTCTAATGTCCTTTAATACAGTCAGTGGCTGATCACAGCGATCCAGCAAGTTCAAACAGCTGATAACATCATACTGGAAGCCTGTCTTCTGCCATTCATTTACACCAAGCACCCTGCAAAAGGAAAGGGAAAGAGATACAGCCTGTTAAACAAAAATAAGCTGAGTTCAGAGAGACAAAGATTCCTTATGGATGTGCAGGTAGTGCAGATAAGGGCAACCACTCAGGTAATGAGATGAGACAGACTTGATCCCTTCTGGTCTCGTGGAAAAGAAAACTGACTCAGTGATTAGCATGGCTACATATCCAGCCCTGTGAGCCTTTATATTGCCTTACAATCATCAGGCAAAAAAAATCATCACTGGTAAGAAGAAATATCAGATGTGTTTGTTTTCTAGCTTTTGTACAGATTAACCTTTTCCATAGCAATCAAACAATAAAGGAACACTGAACATACTGAAAATGCTAAACATTAAATATTACAAACAGACCACTTTCCTGTAATATCTGATATAAAGGATGCAGGAAGTATTCAGTAAGATACCTGTATTTCTTCTTCTGAAGCTGCCATATCATAGTTTCAGACAGTTCAGTGGCATAGATTTCTTCAAAGTGAGGGCTCATGACTTTAGTGACTTCTCCATCCCCAGCCCCCAAATCAAGAAGTCTGTGGGATTTCCACTCTGGATTTATTTTGAGCAGTCTTTGAAATTGTTCTGGGGAAAACACAAACATTGAGCCCCTTCCCAGCAGCCTGAAATGTAAACATGAGAAATGACCAATTTTGTACATTCTTTAACAGGACAGACAATGAAGGAATTTACAATGTGCTTTGGCAGGAACCAGTCACACATAATAGCAGACAAGGTCACTGCTCAGATAAATTTTAAATCCAGTTCAACTTGCCTTGCACTTGTCAGAGATCAAACACACAGCCACATGCAGTTACAGTGGTTAAGACTTCAGGAGGAATTTGATTAAGAAAGGAAGAGCTCATGGGGTGCAGCTCAAGAAAATGATCATATTAAAAAAAAAAGAAAGAGAGGGGAGAGAAAGAGAAGGAAAGATAAAGGCTGAACCTTATTTGTTACATTTGCAGATTTGAATCTCTGCCACCAACCTCAAAAAAAAGAAAAAGAAATAACAGAGGAAATAAAATGGCTGCAGACAGAGAAATATGCACAATGAATGAGAAATAGGAGGTGGAACAAGGAGGGAAGCCAGGGAAGAGACTTGAAGAAAGGATGGGGGTAACACTGCTGGAGGGGCAGAAGAGATTTTTTTAAATTCTCTGTTACAATAGTTTTTGCTGCTCTCTGCAGATCCTGCATTCAACACAAAAAGCCATGGAATAGAAAATAGACAACTCATTAAGGAATTGGGCAGAGGTGACAGTTGGATTCCTTATGGATCAAGTCAATGACATCCCTGCCCGTAACTGTTTGAAGACTCCACAGTGACACATTTCAGCTGTCAGAGCAGAATTCAGATGATGAAACAGTCACAAGAACAAGGAGAGGAAAAAGAACAGGTCAGTAATAGACTGCAGGTAGATAAATACTATTCTTTAAACTACTGCTGGGTAGCAGGTTAAAGACAATGAACAGAAAAAAAACCCAACTGAAAAACTGTAAACAGATATCAAAGAATTAAAACTGTGAAAAGGAGATGGCCTAGGAAAGACTGACTGTACTAAAAAACAAAACAAAACAACAAAAAGGATTGAGTGTACAAAGTCATAGAGAAAAATTGTAGCAGGATATCAAATGTATAAAAACAAACAGACTACATCCAATTTAAGCAGAGCCCCCTTGCAGCACACTCGTGTCAGTCCACACTGTATAATTGGCTCATAGCTATTATTCCTAACAGCATTATGAGGTGTTATTCAAAGCCCTGAAGAGCCTTTGAAAAAAAATGGAAGAGAAAAGAAGAGACCAAAGGAACCTTTATATAAAGCTACACATAACTAAGAACACCACAGGGAAGCCTATAAAGTCATCTGTGTAGAAAATAAGGCAAAGGACTATTTTTCCAGCCCTAGTAGACAGCTCCCATCCCATCAGACTGTGCACAAGTATGCAGCACATGCAGAGGTGGGGATGCTGGAGAAATTGGCTAAATGTAACAAAATGCATCCTTCAGAACTGATAAGCTGCTAAACATATGCCTGAATGGGGTGACCTGAACAAAAAAAGGCACTGACTTCTTCGGAAAAAATACTAAAGCACCCATGAAGAGCTAAACTCCCTCAGAAGAGACTGATGCAATAAGAACAGGGGAACACTGTTTTATAACTCGTGTTTTCCTGCCTTCCTGATGTTTCATCACTCAAACATCCTACACCAGAAGTCACCTGTCCAAACACAGTTTCCACACAAGTGGAGGTGGGATTGTTCCACAGAAGAGGAGAAAGGGCAGAATCCCACACTGCTGTTACCAGAGACACCCCCTGGCCTATCCTGTTTAGAATCTGCCATGATCTGCTGAGGGCACACACACACTCTGTGGGAGAAGGAGCTTGAGCTGCAACACAGGACTGATGGGATACAGCCACCACCAGGGACCATCCCAGCAGTGACTGACACAAACAAGGCAGCAGGGACAGGGAAAGGGCAAGGTGAGGGGGAAGAAACACAAAGAGAATGTTCTCTAATTTAGAATTAATACCACTAAAACTACACATTTGGAAAAGCTGACAGACCAAGGGGTAGGGCTGAACACTTGAAAACCAAATCCAAGCTGCATTTAGTTTATCCAAGATTGATTTTTCACTTACCCATTGATAGATGTTCTAGACATAAAAAGGCTAAAAGTAGAGGACACAAAAGAGTGATAGAGCTGGATAAACAGCCAGCCTGACTTCTCAATGCTGTTGTTCAAGAACATCTGTGTTCCTTGGTCAAGGTAACTCTGGATAAAAATGGGCTGAAGGGATTCAGACAACTGTTCTGTGTTGCAGACATACCACTAGAGAAAGAGATAAAGGATCATTAAAAAGTTCACAATATAAAACCAGAAGTAGTTAAATTAATACATGGAAAGCTATTATCAATCTCCATAAAAATAAAAGTTTAGGTTTTTCCTACAGTCTCTCAACAAACTTCAGGATTAAATTAATTTAGAATTGCAACAAGGTGGGGACCAATCACTTGCTAAGAAATAGTGCTTTTAATTTTGTCTTGCACTTTGAAGAAACCTACCAAGTAAATTCCCTAGAAAGCAAACACAGCATCACTGATAAAACAGTATGAAGTGGGACTTTTCCATGGGCACCCTCTGAGAAGAAATCAGCAAGTGCATTTCCAGTATTTTTCAAGGAAAGGAGATAAAGAATCCAATACATTCCTTACACTGCAGCTTGTCTTGTAGCTGAAGTATGGTTTTTCCCTTACCAGAATCAACAAGCAGACCCACAAGTCTTTCAAACAATTTTATGCAGGAAGGTGCCTCCCATCCCCTCCACTAAACACAGGAGCAGGTTGTCACATCTGGGGAGTGACCAGTGTCAGCTGAAAGACAGTTCTGTACTTTTATATTAGTAACATTCAAAGCCCAAACTGAAATGGGCCTGGGATTACTTTTGCCTCACAACCACATCTAGAGAAACTAAACTAACTCTGCAAGCTGTTGTTAATTAATTGTGAAGCAAAACTATGCTATTTTTGGTATCAAATCTAGCTGACAAAGTAATGAACTACACAATATCTCACTATTTCACTATCCACACAGAAGGCATATCTAAACTCCTTTTTTAAAACCTTGCAAAACAAGGCAAACCTGCAGAAATTCTGAAATTTTAGGACTTCCATGGTCACCTTCTGCACCTTCAGCAAACCCCCCTAATGCTGCAGCACTCTGGAATGCCAGCACCAATAATAAAACTCAAAAGGCTGCTCATTTCTAGGCTGCAATGTGAAGCTAAAAGCTCCCTCACCGTGATATTCAAAAGTTATTAAAAAAAGTTTTAAATGCCATTTTAATTAAGAAGGTCACTATTATTTTTCACTCTCCTAAACTCATGCACAGTCATTGTCAGTCCTTCCCACAGAATGCCATTGTGTCTGTTTTCTAATATCAAGAGTTACTCCCTACAGCCAACACCCTCATCTCCTTGGATCCTGCAACAATGTCCCTCCATCTGACTGCACGTGTTCATTGTGCAGGAGGGAGTTGTTAAGGATCCTACAAAGAAATGAACAGTTTCAACAGCACCCTGTTAAAAATGCAAGTGGAAGGGCAGAAGGAGTCAGCTGAGGTACCTCCCCAACACCTGAACACCTGTGTGTGTGTCACACTGTTCACACTGTGTGCTCACACCCTGACCTCTCTACACTGCCCAGCTCTGCAGTGTTCCCATCACTTGTCTTTTGCCATGTGTTGCCACTGTCAATCCAGAGGGAAACATATTCAACTCTCAAAGCTTTAGGAAACACAGGCTTTGTTCCATGAACAATGTTACTACACAAGTGCTGTCCCCACGTTCACACACCCCGGGGTTCTGCACTGTCACCTGCAGTTCCACTGAAAAACAACAGTCCAACAATTCCTGACTTTAAGACTTGCAAGTATTGACACAACCGTTGGGACAAGGATGACAATGACCACTAAGAGAAGCTTATTTTCAGAATTTAGGCTTTCACAGATCTCTAATCTCTTCCTCACAACAGGGTGGTACTTGGGAAAAGGCTGGACTTGATGATCTTGGGGATCTTTTCCAACCCTAAGGACTCAGTGGTTCTGTGATCCTTCACAGTGACTCTTCCCAATAAGGTTATTGATACCCACCTATAGAACACTAGCAGATAACAGAAATGAGAGCAAACTGTAAGAAGAAAAAAAGAGATAAAACCCATACAAATTTCAAATTAAAAAAATGGTGAAAAACAGCTTAATTTTGGAACTATTTCCTCAAAGTAGAAATTGTTTTTGTTTTCCTCCCTGTGCAACACATGAAAGGCCATTTCGTTTCATAACAAAAACTGTATCATTCTCTTTCTTTTCTGACTGTTGTGGTAAGACCTTTGTAACAATAAGAACTGTAATCATCAAAACTCTTCCTAGTACTAGTAATAAGGATGAAAGTGTTCTTTTAGATAATTTACATAAAACTAATTAAGTCAGGAAAACTGCAGAGAGTGAAAGTACCAGGGGCCTCCAGCTGCAGTCCTCACTTATCAGCAACCCCACAAACTCAGCAACCATAAATCTCACTACATGTCCTGAAAAATCAATACTAGACATTTAAAATCTAGATCCAATAAAATGGAAATGGAGATTATTCAGTGCAGACCATCTACCTGAGAATGACATAATCACCTCTATAACATATTTCCTTGGCTGACTGGTCCTTCTAGTACAGCTTTTAACAACACAGATTTTCTTTGTTCACCAGAAGGAAGTTCTTTCCATAAGCCTCAGTTCTGCTTCTCTTTGTACTTATGTACTAAATGACTCAAACAAGCAGACAACAGGCATTAAACCCCAGTGAAACACCCACTCAGGAGCAGGATTCTGGATGTCAATGCCATGCAGAGCACCAAAATCCTGCAGGAACGGGTCAGTTTGAAGAATTATGGTGCATAACCATGGTCTTTCTCTGTACAGCAGCCCTCAGGTATTTGTGCTTCATCCTCTTCATGAGCCCAGCTCTGCATATTTTATCTACAGTCAGTCAGTGTCTTCCTTCTGCACGCAGAGTTTTTATGAGCCCTTCGAACTCCTGACAGGTTTTCAGCTGCATTTTGCCAAAATGCAGAACAGATCTGAACACACTCCACATGACATCTATCACACAACCACTGCCCTGCAAGGGTACAGTCCCAAACTTCTCCACAGGGCACCGACCCCTGTGCCTACACTCAGCCTTTTATCACAGTCGGATCACAGTGCAGTAACTCATTCCTCCTTTGCCACCTACCGCTGCCCCAAGGCCTCTGCGAGCCTCGCAGCTTCCTACTCCAGTTTGCTTGTTTGTTTGTTTTCCTCCAGACGCACAGACGGGTTCTAATGACAAACATCCCTGTGGTTACAAACCCAGCCCCTCCAACATCGCCACCTGTAAACTCACAGAGGCACTCCCGCCGGGATAGCCCGGGCTGTGCATCCACACAGGGGGCTGTACACCCTCACTCCGGACTATGCACCCTCACCGCGGGCTGTACACCCTCACACGGGGCTGTACACCCTCACCGTGGGCTGTACATCCTCACCCGGGGCTGTACACCCTCACCCGGGGCTGTACACCCTCACCGCGGGCTGTACACCCTCACCCGGGGCTGTACACCCTCACCGCGGGGTCTCCTCTCCCGGGAGCCGCTCCGGCCCCGACTCCCCCGTCCCGCTCCCGGCTCCGCTCCCCCCTCCCCGGTACCGCCGCGACCCCCGCGGCTCCTCAGCGCCTCCCCCGGGGCTGTGGGGAGCGCTCCCCGCGGGGGCTCCCGGCAAGTTCATCACCGGCGGCCCGAGCGCTCCGCTCTCTTTGTCTGCGCCGCCCGCCCGGTGCCCCCTCCGCCCGCACCGGGC
>VYZS01048324.1:71039-89536 GCA_013400695.1 Neodrepanis coruscans
GCCGCCCCCTCACGGTGCGCGTGCGCGGAGCGGCCCCCCCCCGGCAGTGTCGGGGCTGTGAGGGGATCCCGGGAATAGGGAACCTCTGGGATTGAGGGAATACCGGGAATAGGGAACCCCTGGGACCGCCGGGTCACACCCGGGCTCAGCACCGCTCCCAAAACCCAAAACTGCTTCAGTTTCCTTACATGTTGCTCACGGGGAAACAGACGTTAATTTTATCCCATCAAAAACACAGATAATTGGTTGCATCCCAAAGAAACGAAGAAATACTCTTGCTTTTTATCGTATAACCTGGATGTGTTTTAACGAGATTATCCCAAGTTCCTACTCGGTGTTACATTTGCCATTAATATTCTGATGCAGCAGTTGTACACTCAGCATATTTTTCTCCTGACAGGCAATAAGGAACTCACTACTCATGCATATTTAGGTAATCATTTTGATGTATTGTCATTTGCATATAGGCTGCTGGAGTTGTAACCAAGTGCTGGACAACCTCAGAAAACTCTTTGTTGTGTAGGTGTATTGCTTTGTCACTCAAAGCACTTTGTGTGCTGGGACAGGATTTCCAGAAATAATCACTTTTTTCCTATCTTTCCACCCTTATTTTCTTATTTTCTTTCTCTTGGTGGAAAGGATTGAATATGTAAAGACCAGAAGGTCCCAAACATCCCCGAAAAGCCTTGTTTTGTTGATCCCAGGGAGCCTGGCTCGGGGGCAGGATTGGTGACAGGGCTGCACAGACTCACGGAGACCGAAATGTAAATCTTCCCGATAAAATACTCTGATAAAACAACTTTCCCTTCTATTATTTAAACACTAGTAAGAAAGTGATTACCACAAAGAGGTCTTTAAGGTAAACACAGATACCCATCTCAAATGCTCTCCCCCCGGGGTAACTGGGGAGCCCAGTCTGTCCAAGCTCTCCTGCACAACTCCCACCAGTCTCAGTCGTGTGTTCCTTTACAAAACCAGCTGGAATTCTTTTGCCTGCATGTCCTGCTGAGCTTTTCCCCCTGAGCTGGTTTCATTCTGCAGTTGTGGAGATGTGGCTTATCTTAACTGCTCCTTCCTGTCTCTCCTGACAGCTCCCATTAAGCTGGAGCACCATATTCGAATGTAAACATCCTACTGGCCATGTCAACAGGGTATGGTCATGAATTACTGAGCAGCTCCAAAACCACCACAGCAGGAGACTGGGGAGGTAGTTTTGTCCAGGACCACAACAGAGGTGGGCCTGGAAGCTCCACTAAACATCATTTTTTCCCACTTAACATTAAATATGCTTTGTTGTCATTTATTCAATATTTTCACTCTATCACTGACCATATATTATATTACTACTATATTAGACTACCATTCTTTAGTGTCTATTAGATAATATGCTTTTAAATCTAGCACTTTTACCTATTGATTTTCAATAAATAAAATTCTTTCAGTGTATTAAGATCCATATTCTCAGAATTTATAGAGAAACTCTTAAGAATGGGGATTCAAGCACCAGATTTCTCATTCTCTGAACTTATCACAGCATTTCATATTTTACATTATACACACTCTTATATCCTCTTTATCAGTTATGAGACTATTTAGACACTCAGAGTATCAAGATTAAATTGAGGCCTTTCTCCAGCAGTGGGAGTTCAAGCTGAGATACCGTTTGCTAATAAGGAGAGAAAGCAGAGAAACCAGCTGTTGCAAGATACTGAGCTTTTGCCTTTGATCATCCTTTGCTTGATTCATGGCCAAACCCCATCATGGAGGTTGAGCAGAGGATAACAGAGTTTAGTGGGTGCCAGAGAAGTGGAGAATAAGCCATGTCAGTCACAGCAGTGCCAACCTTCTATTCCTGTAGTAAGACTACCATCCAAATTTAAAGCACTTTTAAGTCCTCTTTTGGATTGACTATTGGTGCAATGAAAGGCATTTTTCCTGCCCTTTATAGCAAGAGAAATAAGACAGACAAATGGGAGAATCAATACATAATACATTTGGAAAATTCTTAATACTTTACAAAAAACTGAATTGTATTTCTCAGATTTGTTTTCTAAATAGGTTTATTCCACACAGTTAATGTCTTCAAAGAATTCTTGATGTAATTTTGACTCTTAAAACCACTTACTAGATTTCCTGTTGTATAGCATAGTTCTCTTCCAATTGTACACTATGTTCTAATAACTCAATATTAGACATAAGTAACAGAGTCACCTAAGAAACCTCTTTGTAGTAAAATAACATTTCCACTCATCAACATACATATTCTACAAAGACAGAATGAAACAGCAAATTTAGGAAACACAGAAATAGTAAAGAGGACTATTTTAAGTTACTTATTACCATTTTAAAGGAACTGTCAGGGAAAAGACTTTCATATAATGAATCAAAGATTATATTAAATTTGTTCAGATTTTTTCCTTTGGCTTTTGATCCTGCCTTTCAGACACAAAATTAATACATACAATGCAGGAAATCGTTTACAATTCAGAATCTAAACACACAGCCTGTGTCTGCTCTGGTATTTGTATTTACATATCCAAGGAATATTTACACAAGTGACACTGGAATGTGGACATAATGCCATTAGCAGGAACAATGCAAATGAGTAACAGGATCTCTGACAAGACAGATAAAAACCAGATAAGGCAACTTAAAACTTCACCACACTTCTGGCTCCGTACATTTTAACACAAATCTTCATATTCCTATCAAAGGATTGGTTTGGATTTCTAAATATTTAACAATCCCATCCCACTTTTTCACTCATCGCCTTGCAAGCCCTTTGCACTTCAAAAAAAAAAAGGCAAGGAAATTATGTTTTTTCTGTGTAAAATCTGAGGAACAAAGGACTGGGGTTTTTTCAACTCTGCTATTTCAAATCTCAAACCTCTTCATTAAGTTTTGCTGGTATTCACCAAAATGTAGGGCCACTTCTTACACTCCTTTCATTGCCAATGTAGGGCCTTGGAAATAAGCTGGCTCAGCACTTGAAAACTGGGATCCACAGTGCATCTTCTTGTACTTTCAAGTGACTGGCACTCCCTAAGAAAGATGCTTCTACAATTACATTTGCCCTGGCAAAACAAACAACAAAAATGAAATGATTATATTATGTTTAAACCATCAATCAGTACACAATTACACACTGGAGATATTGAGGAAAAATAGTATTTATTGAACAGGAATATTGTAAACATGGCAATGTGTCTTATCATTACAACAGGGGAAATAAAGACAGGAGCTGATGTTACTGACATTTTGTCCAAAATCTTTATTTTATAAAAATAACAGTATCTATTTAAAAGCTTGATTAAAAAGGTTTTGGTAAGAATTAATCAGATATTAACTTCAACTTGATGAATCAGAAATTAACTTCAATTGTCACACCCCAAATGAGTTTGCTAATGTAACACTGCTAAACAGGTAGAGTTTGATTCAGTAACTGTGCTTAGATCTGTCCCACTAACACAACACTACTACACCCACACACTAATGTTCTTCTTGCCACAATGACATTCTGGATGAAGCACTAACAATACTTCAAAATGATTTTCCTATTTAAAGCCAGAAAGATGCATCTTCCTTCCACCAATCAATGATATTCAGAAAGCCAGTGAGGACTTATGGAGCTTTTTCCATATCCAGAAACACTGAACAGCATTTTAATCTTGTTCTTCTTTGACAAAGTAGTTAATTACTCTTGGCTCTTCCCAGAACCACAGAATTAACTAGGTTGGGAAAGACCTCTGAGATCATCAAGTCCTTCCTGTGGCAGCTGTCAGGTTTGTGTTATATTGGCCAGCCACACACCATCTACATTTTTCTCTTCATGTCCCTGCCATCCATGAGGGATGTCCTCCAGAACCTTCCAGATTAACTCCAGAGATCTGCCATTTAATCAGGATGGCAAAATTTATCCACCACTAAGCTTAAGAACATAACAGTTCCCTTGAATTCCAGGATTGGGATTCCTTTACCTGATCTGCCAGAACCAGACAGATCAGACAGAACGTGGCATCCTGGAGACCTAGAAAGGACCTGGGGAAAAAAGGAAAACACACCTTTCAAGATGAAGATTAACTTCCATGGTCAAGTCACAACAAATTATTTTCAAAGATACACACACTTTACTGTACAGTCAATTTTAAATAATAAATATATAGAAAAATTTCAGGTATCAAATGTATTGTTCAACTGTATTTTCTAATTCCACATACAAATATATATTTTATGTTGTTTTTACTTTCTAAATAGCTGGGAGGAAATCAGACAATGAACACACAAAGAGTTAATTTTAATACACTGTAGGCAACCTGAGAAATCCTGTTCACTACTCATCTGTATTATGCAATATAGAAATCAATCTAAGCAATATATTCTAATTATAGAACAGCATCTGAAAAGCTTTAATAAGACTGAAAAATCTGGAAGAGAAAGAAAAGCAGAAAATGGAAGCATTTTAACATGAAACTATTTAAGTTAAAATCTGTGCTATCTATATAATGTGTTATTTTAGTTGCTGAGTGCTAGATGGAAGTAATGATTATTGCACAAAATTCAGGTGTTGTCTAAAGTGCTGTTTGAAATATCAAGCCCTATTACATTTGTTTTTAAAATGAAGGATTACAAGGTAATATAAACCATAAAAAAGACACATGAAATTTACACTCATTTTCATTCTAATGCATGCCTGGTAATTCCTCATCTAAATATTCTCTAATAAGTAAGGAATAAAAGAATCAACACATATGAATCAAAAAAGAAAAGACAGGACTTAACTGAGTTCCCTTTCATGAGCAGTATGGTTTCTGACAGCTCAAAGCATACATTTTTGCATTCATCTGGTAGCTGAAATCATTATCTGTTAATTATTGGATTCTAATTACTTAAATATCAGGAAAGTCAACTCAAGCTGAGAAACAGCCCCTAAATGAACTTTCTCTCCATGAGGCAGTTTATGTTACTTTCTAATTTTTTTCCTTAGCATTCAGGGATGAGATAGGAGACTCAAGGACCAGCTACGGAGATGATCCAAACCCCCTGAAATCTGTGGGAAAGAACCCCCAAAAAACCAAACCTCTAGCAGGTTTTTAAATAAAACCCGAGACTTTCTGTGAATCATAAAAGAATCAACTCATGTCTTACTCCATTTAACAGAATAAATGCTTGCAACCTCCAGCCCAGCCCAGATTTCTTCCTGAGGACATTCACACACTAATAAATGAGCACAGTTGATCTCGAGTCATGTCCATGCTAATGCTACCTAAGGAAACACAAACCCACAGCCTCACAAGTGAATCACTTCATCACTTGGGCAATTGCATTTGAGACTGGAAGTGTTCACTAGGAGCCCACTGGTCCACAGCCAATATTTATTGGCAGTGACAATAAATTACCACTTGGATGTTGTTTCCTGGCCTGTATTCAACTGCATTTCCAGTCCACCTACAAGGGACCAGGACCCACATTTGGCCTGTTCTGCACACAGAAGAGTTTTCAGTACTAGAATTATTGTGTCTTTGTACACAGACTTCCAGAAGGACAAAATAAGGGAGAACATCTGCAAAATCACTCACACTGGTGCAATCTGATTTGGTTTCACTGGAACAATATTGAATTTAAGAAAACAGTATTTCCTATTGTTATTGCAGGAATTAAAAAAAAAATCTGTAATTCACAGAATAAAGAATGGGAAAATATTTCATTAAAGGAGTGGGATAAATCAACTTCAAAAATTTCCACATCTACCTTTTTTTTTGCCCAAGCAGGAATAAAACAATCTTTCACTAAAGAGCCCTAACATCACTCTGAATAGAATGTCATGTAGTCCAGTAATTCAATATGAAAGCATCAACAGTTTAAAGTGCCTTCAATAAATAATGAAGAGTTGGTGCCAAATCACTTCATTCTGAAGAATGAATTTGAAAAGCACTTCCAAGAGAAGCTGGTGGTAGTTGCAGTGGCTCTCCAGAAGAGGGAGGTTTTAAACTAGGGATCTTTTCCACAGCAACAACAACAAAAAAATCCAAGCCAAACTAAAAGAAGAGACTCGCAAACAACAAAAAACACCCCAAGCCATACAAGGCATGATGATGGAACTTAGGAAAAATCCATAAACCAGGACTACTCCATTTTGCAAGCTATTGCTCAAATTTTAAGGATATTAAAAACACTTCTTGAACTACCTTCCACTACAAAGTGCTTAACTGCAGTGAAGTGACCACATTTCCTGAGGATGTGGTATAATGTGTGAGCAGAGGGGAAGGATCACCTCTGATGTGACCCTCTGATGTCTCAGCCACACCTCCCACTTCTGTGTCAGCACCAGACTTGCCAAGGGTACATCCTCCCCACCATCCCCATCATCGATGAAGATTCGACATTGTTGGACAGGACAGGACCCAGTGCAGACCTGCAGGACTCACTGTTAGTTATGGACTCCAAGGAGCCTTCCTGGCACTGACCACCACCCTCTGGGCCCCCCAGTTTGGAACCCATCCCACTGTCTGCTCATCCAGCCCAGATTTCAGCAGCTTGTCTTGGAGGACCTTGAGGGAGACAGTGCCAAAGGCCCCACAGCAGCCCAGGCAGACAATTCCCACTGCCTTCCCTTGTCTTCCAGGCTGATCATTTGACTGGACAAGTTTATCAAGTTGGTCAAGCTGTGCTGACTATTACTGATGATTTTATTGTCCTGGAAATGGTTTCCAGGCTTACCTGCTCCATTAGTGCTGCTACAGTTTAACTTTCAGTTCAAGAAAAAATAAATCATTTCGAATGCAGCAAATAGTTTATGGGTTTGGATTACATATTCTGTCTTCTCCCAGGAAAACACACTGCTGGAAACTCTTATGACATATTTATTCAGTGCCCAAATATTCTGTTAATGCAGAATAAGGGTCCTCTGTGCTATCACCACAACTCACTGCCACTACACCTAATAAAGCAAATGCTTTCCAAAACTCTAAACAGAAATTGCCAGCTTTGGAGGAGGTAGAACACAGCTGAGATTGTACTGGCATGGGTCATAATACTTGTTATAAAGAATTCACATTTTTCTTTTTATTTTCCAAAACAGTTTGAGCATATTTTAAATAATCTCTTGGATTCGGTTTCTGTTTGTCCTCAAACAACTCTGTCCTGGGGCAAGTGTATTTTAACTGTCTGCCCATGGCTGAAATATGAGGTCAGCTGATAGGATTTTAATATATATAAGTAATTTTAGCTCAGTCAGTGGTCTGAGTACATTGCCATGGGCAAAATGACTCCCTAGAAACAACTTGGGGTATTCTGATCTCTGTGGACTGTGTCCATGTTGTGCTCCGTGCCTGTTCACACTCAGATGCACAGAAAACACAGGCAGACTGCTTCAGATTTAAGAAATTGTTGTTGAGGGATTAGGCAAGAGAAATAGATAATGTATTTCAAGTGCTCTGATTAACTAATCTCATCTTTGTACCTTTATGCTGTTCCTTGCTCTAGTGAAATAAACCAAATTTCAGCATGACTCAAGTGAAAATACATGTTTTAGAGACAGCATTCAAAGTATTTCAACTCTCCATATAATAAATTTATTGTTGCTGTAGTCCAGGGGCTACTTACTGGGGATAAAAAGATTTATAACTACTGTGATTTAAAATGAATCCACAAAGGTATCATTTCTCTGATTGAAAGGGATCAGAACTGCAGTTTGTCTGCCTCAAGTCCAAATTTCTCTGAATTATCAAGATGAATATATTCAGCCCTCTCCTATCCACATCTAGTTCAAACTACTGTGCTTCTGCAAAAATCACTCTTATTTGGCATTATAATGAGGTTCATGTCCTCTTCACATCATCTCACTGGCTACCTACAGACTGCATTCAGATAAAACTAACTGTTCTCACACACAGCCTCAAACTCAAGCTGCCTTTGCTTCTGTCTGGGGGCATTTCTGAAGACCACCTGTTGTTCTTTTGTGTCATGCTTGTCCTCATACATTTTTTTAGAAAATTCCTCAAATGTGAAACATTTTCCTAACCTTCAGTGACACATAACCAGACCCTTCTTCTTCAAGAGCTATTTCCACAAATGTCATATACAATTGTCTTCATGTATATTTAAAGGTTTTTACTCAAAATTTAGGAGGCCTATGTAGTTCTCAGGATTTTAATGTTGTTCTCTCAAGTAAATCCTAATCAGGACTTGGTTTGCCTTTTAATCCTGACTCCAGTTATTATTTATGTTGCCACTTCCTCTTGATGGTCATAAATACAGCCTCTGACCCTTTCAGTGTACTGATTCCCTGTTAATTTGTTTTTATAAAAGCCCGCACATGTCCAGGGGATAACTGGCAGCCAGAGCTCTCTGCTGTGTATGAAGGTCTCCAGGGGCTGCAGTGGAATCATTAGCATTAGAATGGCAAAGGAGAATTGAAGCCAAAATCATACACTCCTACTTGAGGCAAATTCCCTCCCTCCGGTGATTATACTGCTTTCTCTCAAACAAAAATGTACCTTAATGTAACCCTATTAGGATTATGTATTAAAGGAAGGAAGTTTATGAGATAAAATGCAGAAGCCAGAACATGTATCTTAATAAGAGCTATTAGGTGATCTCAAAAAAGGATGGTCAACTACTGCAATGTATCCTTTGCTTTTCAAAATTAGGTAGTTACCCTCATGTGTATTGTTTAACAAATAACTTACTCTTCAAAACAAATTGTATTTCTACATAGATAAAACCAACTGAAAAGCATTTTTAAAGCATTCATATTTTTGAAATGCAGTTGATGCAAACTAACTGCTGATCAATTTGCTATTTAGATTACGGGAATATTTCATGTTAATTATTAAGATTTAAAGCATCCCTTTTGAACTCACCTTAGACCAGGCTGACGAAATACATTATTC
The DNA here is from genome assembly GCA_013400695.1 of Neodrepanis coruscans. Classification (NCBI taxonomy): domain Eukaryota; kingdom Metazoa; phylum Chordata; class Aves; order Passeriformes; family Philepittidae; genus Neodrepanis; species Neodrepanis coruscans. Next base: position 79,931 of record VYZS01048324.1, read on the forward strand.
AGGTTCCTACATCCAAACTAATTTAGTATTGTAACCACAAGCATTGGAGCCAGAGATTGGGCAGGCTTGGTAAATAAAGCATTGGTACCAAAAACCATAGAGGAAAGTGGTGATCTAAAATATTTAGGGAAAAAACAAATTAATGCATGACACAAACTTATTGTGTATTAATTACAATAGTGATTTTTAAAATCCTGTTAATATACAAATGCTAAATATCATGATCCTTAGCTTTGCCTAGTTCACACATTATAGCAAACAGATCTGCTATCATAAAGAAATTTAAATTTACTTGTAAATGGAAAGTAACAAACCTCTGGTCAGCTTGGCCCTGATTACGAAATGACTTGCACTCAAGTTCAATTTTGCACTTTGAGTAATCACTGAAGTTAAATTACACTAAGCAGTGCATGGAGAATTAATCACAACTTCAGATTTTACATGCATAAGGCAAGAAAAGGAGGCAGTTTTTCTCATGAAAGCAGTAGGTCTGACTTAGAGGAGCAAGTTCTTCAACAGGACTGAATCTGCCCTTCCATAAACATGGATGGAACCAACAGGAAGTTCTGTGCACTTTGATAGAAACTGAAAAGATCCATGAGTTGCAATATGTTATATGTCACAGCAGCTTTTATCACTTTTACTTCAGGAAGATAATAGCAACCAGTTAGACTTTGAAACTTGCACTTTAGGTAGCACAGGCAAAGCTTTCTTCGTGCTTTTTTCATCTCAAAAAGGCCTTATTCAGAAAATTCCCTAAATGAGAATAGATATCTAACAATGTAGTCACAAAATAATACAGTTGAAGCTAACAAAAACAAACCCACAAAAATCAGAAGGACTTGGCTTATATTACCAAAAAAAGTAGAAATTTCCTAATTATCTGTTTAAATTACTCTGCTGAAGTAACTGCAGGACTTTACTCAAGTTCTTTTTACTGAAGTTGCTCTTACAAGAAGTACTTCTGCATCAAGGATCCCAGATCATTTACTGTGACATAATTTAACTTGTGAAAGAGTAACAAGGCAAAGAGCAGATTTAAAGAAAAGCAGCCCTAACTGACTCACCTCCTCTTGTGCTTTATTAAATCTGCATCAACAATGTCTGCCAGAGGCAGATTGAACAAACTTGTACAATTACCCTGCAGAAAAACAAAGGATCTGTGATGTTCATAGTTCCTGTATTCACTTTCACAATGAAATTGTAGCTGACATTCTGACACACAGACCCACACTGACATTTCCCAGACATGCAAAGCTGAGATGGTCTTTAAAACATGCTTCAAACAGGAGTTGTGAAAGCATTACTAGATCTGGTCTTAGCTGAGAATTAGAAATCAATATTCAAACCTAAGATGTGGGGTTTATTTTTGCTTTTGTTCCTGGACATTGGTGTAAAAGTTAATGAATCCTTATGATCAGTAAATGTCACTTAAAATGACAAAACACCTCAGAAAAAGGGGACTCTGAAAAGACATGAGCATTACTGGAAAGACCACGTGGAAGAGAAACTTCCAGGTGGGAGAATTAGAATACTTAGAATATTTTATGTGCATTCCTATGTATGTATTTACAGTGTGTACATATACGCACACACACTAAATATAAATAATTAAACACAAAGCCAATTCTTAACAAATCAGTAAATGAAACAATGAACTCAAATATTATGATTTCTATGCCTTATTAAATCAATTGGCACTTTAAACATACAGTCTTCAGGTACCTTAGAAGTTTTTCTTGGGGAAATCAAAATAAATCTTCATCATTTAAAACATGCAGATAATGAAATTCAAGTAATTGTTCTCACAATTCAGTGTTTCAGTAGCCCATGATTGCAATACTGAAATTAATAATGAAAACAGGGGAGGGAAAAAAAAAGAAGGTGAAGAGAAGGAGAGCAGGAAAGAACATGTAGAAAGACAGCAATGAAATAGAAAATCAACTGCTGTAACAATATTCTAATACAAACAGGTCTTTATTTTGAAATGAAGTTTTCCAGGTAACATAATACACTTATGTGGAAATATTTCTTGGCATCACACTACTGAGCACCAGTGAAAATGTGACTCAGTGCTGGTTACCCAACAGATACCTGAGTTACCCACATTTGTCTGCAGTGCAACTCAGAAACGTTCATGGACACAGGATGAGATCTGAGCTTTCCTAGCAAACAGTGCCTGAGGAGTTCCTCTGCTGAGCTCCTCCATGTCTGTGTGGATAACAAGAGCTTCTCTTTCCCCTGAATCTCATGTTAAAGTGGCTGCAAACCTTAACTACTCTTCCTATTCAAGGCTACTTTTGGGTTTTTTCAAGCAGAAATTCAAAGCTGAAGCAGAATAAAATGAAAACTGAAGTTTCAGCTTTTCTGACAAGTGAAACAGAATGAAACCCATAAAAGCAGTGGCAAAACCTTCACAGCACTAAAAGCAAGTGTCCACTGTGTTGGAAGTGTTTAAGCTGTGAACAGGGGAGTGTATTTACTTACATGTTTGTTGTGAGATAAAATGCCAATAGATAGTAGTGTTCTTGCCCCAGAAAAAACATGACAGCAGCAGCTACTCCTTCGTGGTAAAACAAGATGACTCTGTAATAACCAAACTTCTTCAAGGGAGTGTGACTGAGCAGAACAAAGATAATACATACACATATGGGATGAAAGGATACAGTGCAGTGCCTCAGAACTGGGAGAGGTATAAAACACACCAGACACAGATTATTACTGCCCATTAAAGAAAAAAAACCCCAACCAACCAACAACCCTTTCTAGGAAACTCAATTCAAATAAAAAATGGAAATTGAACAGAGAACTGTCTACTGGCTCATTCTACCACCTCTACCAGGGGGTTTCTTTTCACTCAAAAATCAGCCAGCTGAGAACTGCTACATCCTGATGAAAACACTGCTTTTGCCTGTTATTTAATGCTCACAATCCTTATTTTTGATCTCCATAAGTAATTAACTTTGCAGTATGTTCACTGTACACAAAGCATCTCTTGCCATTTGCATTTTAAATGCTGGTAAGAAATATTTTCAGTAATTGCTTTTGCATTAATATTAGTATTTTCACTGACATTTATAGAAATTAAGAATGACTTTTTAGTTGGCAAAGCAAGCTCATCAGCATAGCTTTATCTAAGTAATTTTGCTAATCTTAGCAAGCAGCAGGTTCTGACAATCCAGTGACAGACAAACTCATGAAAATGGTATTAAGTGCTGATTACAGCATGAACAAAATGTAAATTCTTCTCTATAGTTCCTCACTTTCCACTTTACATAGGACATTATGGGGTTTATTATATGAGCCTCTGTCATCATCTTCCTGTACAACCTCATCACAAAAATATAACCTCCAGAAAGATACACATTTTCTCCTTTCTTCTGTGTTACAGAGATGGACTGTGTAATATTCAGATGAAGAACAGCAAAGAATTCTCCTTGTACAATTGTTCCCACATTGAAATGCTTTAACATAACAAATAAACCCAGGATTCTTTGGTCAGACAAAGGCAACTGTGGCAAATGCTATTGTAAAACAGCTCAAGATTCCTACTTAAACCCATGATCAGGGAGGTAAAACAAATTTGGAAAGTTGATCTAAAAAAAACCCCTTGTTATAAGAAACTTAAACCTGCTCTTCCTCCTGGCTGTGTTCAGGGATTCAGCAGAAAAATGCCTCCACTAGAAAGAGAGAAGGATCACGTCGTGTCTGCATTGTAAACACTGTGATCCTGTCTCCTGTAATTGCCAAATAACCCTGGCTCAGGAAGTCCTGATGACTTAGAAAATTCCTTATTGCTTGCATGTTTCTAAGGCTGTGTATTTCAAAGGAAAGTACTAATTTAATGATGCAAATTCAAATCTGTTTGCCTGTGTTACAACATTTTCCTCGTAGGCAGGTTGTATTCTTCACACCCACTGCTAAAAGGGATTGAAGGCAGAAGCTGAATTCTAGTTTAGAAGAGGCCCCTGAAGCAAAGTTCATAAAAAGGAGCTTTATTTTACAAGGCTTGGGTGTCTTTCCAGTAAGTGAAGTTCAGGACATTGCCACCAGAGAATTCTCTTATTATATCTTGAGCTCAAAGAGACAAAACCTGAGAAAAATAAGGTCACAGCAAACTCTCTATGGTTCAGTGACCTTCTAGACAAAGAGTCTCTGGGGAGCAGAGAGAGAAGCATTTTCTGAAAGATTGCTCCTTTCACATTGTCACACTGATTTTACCAACAAGAGTGAGTGCTGTATATTAGGTGTAAAATTAGTTAAGCTTTCCTAACTTCTGCAGTTTCTGATTTACTTCCAGAGTTCATTATCTAATAGTCTAATTTACAGGGGGCGAAAAAAACAAACCATTAAACCTGTGGTAAGGAAAAAAGCTGAAATTACAGCTACTTAGGAGTTATGGAACAGGGAAGGTATGCTCAGAGTTTGTGTTATATGTGCAAAAGCCAAAACAGTAACTGAAATTGAGCTGTGAATTCCAGCTACACTTTCATTTATCTTCTTGTACATATGACTTACCAAAAAACATTGCAATTTAAGCCTGATTTTGAGGAATTCTGAACACCATCAGATATTCACCTGATGAACATCAGGATACTGAGATTTTGAGTATCCTGACATCCAACAAGTAAATACAGTGAAAGTTTTAAAAGATCCCAAGAAAGAAGTTAGAAAGGAATGAACAGGAGAATTTTTTATTCACTGCAGACAAGTGTGTTTACATTCTGTGGGACATATTTTTGCTGCCTTTCTTGTTCTCACACATCACTCTTTGGGTTCTCTTTCTCTCCTCCCTCCATCCCTGGCTGGGGGAGGCTCTTAAAAGTATGTCTCTCTCTCTCCCCCATAAATGTAGCTGAGAAAGAGGGCAAATAACAAAATAAATGGGAATGTATTCTCCAAAAGCAGCTGTTTAGAGTTTTGTTTGGTTTCCATGACCAAGATACCACATATTTCAACAATGCTTTTAACACCTAATCATTTTTCTGGTACTCTGTGTAGTTTATCTCAGAAACTTCCTGAAGAAAGAAACAGAATTCAGATTTTTGTAATTTTGCTTTTAGAAACATTTTATTGTTTTTCATTCCTTTATACTGAGGTATGACAAGCCCTGTAGGACACATTCCTTGCCTATTCATGTCTCCCATTGCTGTAAACACATACTCTACCAGCCTGTTTTTCTGTTCTCACTCCCCCTGACACTTGGTCAGCCTGCACAGAGGTACCTTCTCCTGCTGGAGCACTGCTGAGTGAGATCTGTTCCTCGGTTTGGCCAACGGCTTCTGCCAGACACAGCATTTTTTCAGGTGTTAAATGGATACTGTAAACTAGGAACAAGCCAGGGCTTCATATTTTAAAACAAAAAAATGTAACTGCTTACCTGAGGACAAATAAAACTTGCTCCATACATGATACTTCTTACTGAGGAAGAAAGGGCATCCTGAGAAGTAAGGTTTTCCCCAAAGATGATCACAACATTGTTGTAGAAGGCCAAGTGGAAGACTTGGAAGAAGTTCATTGTTACAAAAAAAAAAAAAATTCTTCTCTGTCATAATCAGTTTGGTCAATGAAAGTACTGAGGCCAAGGAGAAATCTCCCTCCCTGCTTTCCAGATGAGCATTCTCCACACAAATTTGCCTCTGCTCATATTGACTGGTGCTGTATTTCCCCGGCTAATGCTGCCACCAACACAGTGAAAGCCTGAAAACAGGCAAAGTTGTCCCTGTTCCCTGACAGCAGCCCAGAGAAGAGGGTGCCTGTGGGCCCCAGCAGCGTGGCTGTACTGGAGCAGCTGGAGGCTGCTCTGGTGCCAGGGCACACCAACTTCTTACAGACATCTATAGGTTTATAGAAATATTGAAGAAATAAGATGAATAAGTAGGCAGGGGCCCAACTACATGTGAAATAAACTCCTTGTCTCTGATATTTCAATCTTTCAAACCTTATAGATCTGGGCTTTCATCCTGCAAAGCCCAGACACTGCTCTCACAGTGAGTTAATTCAAAACATGAGCTGGCCCATTACTTTCAGGAGACCATTTACAACAGGAGTTACTCAGGTGGATAATGACTTGCAGAATAAATGCAGTGTTTAAGTACTTAACCAGTCCATAGGAAAGCACTAATGTCAAACTTATCTATGGAGCTGAGGTGCAAGATCAGTTTAGAAAATTACTGCAAGCTATCAAAGATAAAAATCTCTACAGCAATTAGTCTGGAGATTTTTACTCCAAAGACTGTTAACAATGTACTTTATGTGAATGCTCGGTTGCTTATGGATTAACTAAATTCAATGTTAATATACAGTTAATTACTTGCAATGCATCAAAAAATAATCTGTCAGTAAAAAATTCATTTTGTTGTAATAGCAGAGATGCAGAGCACAGTATGGCAATTAAAATATTCCATTGTACAATACCTGTGCTTGATGAAATGCTGCTTCTGAAATTTTGTATTGTTTCAGGAAAAGCTTAATGTAGTAGAAATTAAAGATACTGTTCATCATTCCAGCACCTAATTGTAGTCATGGAATATGCCAGAGCATTGGGATGAATTCCCCAAACAAACTTCATCTTCCAAGGGTACAGCTCTCTTCCTCCTCAAGTTACAAAAGAGAATTACAAGAGTGAGAATAATTTTCTGAATTAAAATAACATGGGGGATTTTCTTGTTTCTGTGGTCTAGAAATGGATTCTTGGAGGAAAATTATTCCTTTTGTTAAAATGAGAAACACGTTGAATTGAGGTATAAGATACTGAATCTAAAACTGAGCAAATGAAAAATAGGAAGTTGGGGGGCATTTCGAAGTATAATCAGTGCTTAAAAATCAATGGAACAAATGGCCAAAAATTTTAAAGACTCTCTTCCTAACTGGTGCACAGACTCAATTTAAAACCTGCTATTGCAAACACTCATGTTGGTGTAAAGTTTAGAGTAACTGCACACATTTCAGATCTTTCTTGCTAGCTCTGTATTCTTACAATTATGGACTGTGTAGGAATGAAGTGACTCAGCTCATACCCTGATGGATTCCACTGCTGTGAATGTCAAATGCAGCAGGCACGTAGGTGAATAATCTGATGAATATTTCTTCCAAAACAAATACCAAGTTTTGCCCTTCTGTTTTTAAATGTTAATAGTTAACAAGCCATGGAAGCAATACTTTCACCTAATAAACCATAAAACAATCAAAACACCTTTTAATGAACATCTTCATTGTGTAGAAAATTGCACAGCAATCTTAGCAAGTAACAGGGACAGCATTTTAAGTGTGTCTGAATTGAAGGGATTCAGCCCAAGAATACAGATCTCTTGGCTCTGTCAATTAGATATTCAGCCAGATGCTGCCTTTTTCCATCTATCCAGCAATTAACTTTAGCATGTTTGGTATAAACTATGCCATGCAAAGAGGCAGCTCCAGGGAACCTCTGCCTTTGAAAGCTGAGTAATGACTCTCTAAAGGTAGACCTTGACCATGTGTGATGCTCTAAGCCCAATACAAAGACACTCCCAGGTTTTAAATGAGGCTTTATTCATCTCTACAGCTGTTGAAGGAAGCTGTTTGCCCTTGATTTGGATATTTTTAATTCAGATTTCAGCCTTACTATCCACACTACCTCCAGAGTGTTACAACCTGCTTTTTGTCAATAGCTCACACTTTGCCCCTCTGCATATTAAAATTTTTATCCTAAATGCAATTTTCACACATCCATCAAAACATCTAGTTTGAATATCTGCTTGATCAGCAGATCTGTAAGCAGCTCCCTGAACTCCTCATAAAAATGGAAGGAACAGGAAATGAAAACCAAGGCTGTTTCCATCCTTGCTGTGGTTTACAAGGCTCTGAAGAAGGGCTGCTGTGCAGGAAGGTGGGAACTTCCCGATCACCAGCCAAGGGACAGGCAAAAGCCACAAATCAGGCAGGGACTGGAGAAGATGGGACAGTTTTCCCACCCCAACACACAGAATGAACTCTCAAAGAGCAAATAAAATGTGGATGCAGCTTTGCATACATATGTAAGATGCTCTGATATGAAACAGGATGCAAAGAGTAGATAACTTCACTTTACAGCTAAGAAAAAAAACAAACAAGCTGACAACTAGGTCCTAGACTCTTTTTTTTAATAAAAGCCAATTTATTTCTAAGAATATGATTGATTTCTTAAGTACTTGAGGATGATTGTGATGTGCATCTGCAGATTTATTTTTTCATGACCTACAGCTGTAGAGACAATTCCATTTTAAGGGAATGACATTCTGCATTTTTGTAACAAGCTTGGGTTTCACCACCTTTTACTGAGAAACCTAAAATGAAGAACAAGGTTATTGAAAAGTTGTCCCATTGAAATGCTTATTTTTAAAAATAAATTTGATATTAACATAAAAGTCACTAGAGTATGGTATGGTCAAGTGTCACATTTGCTTTTTCAAGGCTCCACAAATACTTAGGGAAGTGATTGATACAGCAGATACTGATTTTTGGAAAGGCAGACATTTCATTTCTGGAGCCCCTGGCACAGGTGTTCAAACAGAGAACTGGGAGACTCTCCCCCAAATTCCAGGAGCATCAGTAAATGTGTTTCACACCAACACTACCAGCAGTCATTCATCATGTTTGGATCAATTCCTTTCTATGCATGAATACAATAAAGGTCCCCTCAGCTTCAGAAAATTCGAAAGAAAGAATAAATTTTAAGTTTCTTCAGGAAAACCTTCTAACAAGGCACAAACAAGCCTCTGGTGCCATGACTAATTATTCCATGCAGGATCTGACACAACTAATTGGTACATCTGGTCCTGCTTATGAAAGAGGCTCATTTAGAAGTTGAGGTCTCACACTTCCTTTCCCAGATGTTCCCTTTAATAGCCCTGCCATGAACTCATGCGTGAGTATCCCTTCCCTCTCTGTAATGGGCAGCCCTCAGTGAGCAGGTCAAAGCACAGCTGGTGACGTTCTGTGACTCACACGAGGCAAAATCGCTTTCAGAAACTTCTGAGCGGTTACAACTGTGGGAGCCGAAAGCACGGGCTGTTCAATGAGACAACGTGGTATTACCTACGCTTGTCCCAGAGCTGGATGACAATTGCTACACAGAAACCAGAGCGCGAGTGTAAGGAAGCAAAGTGGATTCCGAGAGATAATAACGAGTGCTGACATCCCATTCTGTGCCCCAAACCGCTGAGCAGCGCCCGCAGCCCCGACGGACCGGCCGGGCACAGTCACCGGCCTCATCCTTCTGACGGGACTTGTACCACATCGGGGCAGAGCGGGGGATAAACGCTCCCCCAGTGCCGGGGGGGACAGCGAAGGGGGGACAGAGAGGGGAGCTGCTCGCGGGTGGCACCGGCGGAGCCCCGCACGGCGGGAGGCTTGCAGGTTCTCCTGCTAAAACGGGGCGAGTCCTGCTCGTTGTAGCCCAGCGGGTCCCGCACAGAGCACAAAGCTCCCAGCTGCTCGGGGGGAGAACAGCCGCCCGAGCCAAGCGCAGGGAAGGAGCGAGCGCTTTTCAGGCTGACCCTGCGTATCCTGCCTCGCTCTACACTCCCGCACGCCGGCGGCGGGAGGTGCCCGCACCTGGGCGCCACACCGACCCCTCCCAACCCTCAC
>VYZS01048325.1:0-15907 GCA_013400695.1 Neodrepanis coruscans
TTTGTTAAAAAAAAAAAAAGGCAGTCAGAGTGAGATGTTTTCAGTCTTCTTATATTTGTCATTAAAAGATTACCTGGCAAATTAAAAAAACACAGCCAACCTCTGCTTTTTGCTTTAGCTCAAAGTTTGACACGTTGATGCTCTTGCTCAGTTTCTTGTCTTTGTCTTTTGGTTGTTACTAAAGCAACTGTCTGGAGCTGACTTGTGTATCTCATTTGGTGCCCTTACACAGGACAGGGACGGTGCATTTGACTCTCAGTGAGGTGAGATCCAGCCCTGCAGCCCTGGGAGGGGATTGGGCTGTTTGCAGTGTCTGTGTGTGAGAACCTGAACCAGCAGTGTCTGGATTGGTGTGACAGAACAGAGACAGGAGAGAGGGGGACAGGCTGTGTCAGGCCCAGTCTAGAGGTGTCTGCTGGGGAGGTAGTGTAGCTATTAACTGCTTCTGTAAGGCATTAAGATACAGTTTATTTGCTGTGCACTGTCTTAACTTTCTTATCACAAGTTGATCTGTTAAGACAAGTCTTGTTATTTTGATGCATGATGAGGTAAGTAGTTCTACAGGTAAGGAACATAAAATCCATTGGGTTGAATTAAAATACTACAGAAATAGTTGGCTTCACATAGTAAAAGTTTCACTTTTAAAATTTGATACTTAGGCTATTTGAATTGTGCACAGATGTAATTAAAATATGTACTGGTACCTTTTGACAGTAGATAAGTGCTTCCAAAGTCCTGCAATCTAGCAGTTTTTTTACTTTTGAATATACAGCTGTTTGCAGTTTTCTAAATTCAGCAATTATTCTCACCTGAATAAGGTTGTCTGCATTTACCTCCAGCTTGTCTTCTGGTCTTTGACAGAACTGTGAGTACTTCAGATCTTTCAGAGGCATCCGTGTCTCCTTTGCTCCCTGGTGCCTGGGCTGGTGTCCTGCCCAGGGCAGCTGTTCCAGCTCTGCTTTTGCTGAGGAAGTGTGGCCCCTACACAGTCTGAGTTCCCTGAGAGAGGCCAGGGCTCTGTAGCTCAGGTGGTGCAAGGCTGGGCACTGCTTGGATCTGGAAGGGGTTCAGCCTGGGTTGTGTCCCCAAGAGAAATGACAGTGACTTTATCCAGGCTGGGATGGGCTGAAGGTCAGGAAGATCGTGTTGAAGGAGACTTGAGGAAGGGCATTTGCTGACTGGTTGGTCAGGCAGGTTCATGTTTTACAGATGACATTCTATAGCATAACTACTGTATGCTGGCTTACTGTAATGTAAACTAGTACCATTTGGTGTTAAAAATAAATCTGTATAAAATGCTCAATGTCCATCATCAGATGGAATGAATGAAGAAATTACACTGAGGCCCAGATCCTCAAAAGTATCAGAAGCCTAATTCAGTGGATCTCCTCAAAAGAGTGTGAGGATCTGGTAAGTCAACTACACTGTTATATATGAAAAAAGAAAACGTGCTTAGAAATCTGTACAGTTTACTACCTTATCTAAAATAAATGGTGTATTAAAGCCTGGCATTGTCTTAACATTAGCTATTTATTTTAGAAAGTGCTGTTTTACTTTGCTGTTTTGGGAAAGAGTATTCAAATTTGTCTCTAAAAGATGACATGCAGTAGACCTTGCATTTGTCTGCTTGCACTACCTCTGTAGTTTTCATTGCCCTTTAAAAAGAAAGCCTTAAAATGTTTGACAAATGTGGATGTAAATATTTGGGTTCTGTTGTGACAGTTCCTGCTAGTTCTTGTTTGCAGTAGTGCTTTAAAATTAAAGCAGGTGAATGGTTTTGTATTGCTGCCTGTCCTGTTGTTTTATCCAGACTCTTCTCCAAGCGATGATTAAAGCAGGAATTGCACTCGTGGGATACTTCCTGTTTGTAGCAATACCCAGCATGGACAGAGGAGAGGAGCCATCACTTGGGTTCTTTTACCCCTGACAGGCTTGAGCTGCTTTAGGGTATTTTTCTGAGGGACACATTTTGGTATCAGGCCCCTTTAAGTGTCGGTTCCAAAGCAGAATCCCCAGGGTACTGAAATCACCCAGAAGTGCTTCCCTGCTCTGGCTTTGCTACTGCACAGGGTGATTATCAACTGCCCAGTGAAAGCAAAAGAAAAGGCACCAAAACAAACAAGTCACATAACTTTGTCCTCTCTGCCCGCAGAACGAGGAATGCTGGCAGTAAGCGCCTGGCATGATCTTCAGAGTGATTGCAAACCCCCACCCCTCAGGTGAACTGCATGTGGGAAAGACTCAGGAAGGGGATGGTGTATCAGAAAGCCATTGCTTCACTCTCCTGGGGAGCAGCTCTTGTTTTGCTGTAGTGGAAACTTTTTTTTTTATAGTCCTTACTATTTTTTAAAAAGAAGCAGGTTTGTTTTCTGCATGTATAAACAGCCTGTGCTGGCATTCCGTGCATGTCTGTGCTCTCACTGGTGCAAATAGTGCAGGATTGTTATTTGAGCTGTGTTGAGTTTGGTTAAGGATTTTTCCCTCCTGCTTTGATCAGAAGCAAAGCCAGCAGCACACTGGTGACTGAACTGGCCCGAGGTTTACCCAGGGTATAGTTTGCGCTTTTTTTTTGCCTGCAAGTTTTTGTAAGGCAGAATGTGTTCTGAGACTGTGTTACCCATAGCCTTGGAACTTGGCTGGTGAATGACTACAAGTAGAGCTCTTAAAATAATCACACAGAAGGGGGTTTTATTTTGATCATTTTATTAGATGAAGTCTTCTGTAAAATCTGTAAAACGGGTGCAGAAATTCCCACTGAATTTATTACTATCAGTGCTATTACATTTTAGGTAAATCAGCTTCATGGAAAGGAAAGCAAAGCAAACTTAAGATTTATGCTTCTAGAATAGGCTGTTGTCACTGGTACAGTCTGTGTTTCATAAGCACACTGGGGTTTGTTTCAGAACCAATGAACAAGAGGAGAATGTGACAACACACAGGGTTTGCTTGGGGGCTCTGGTATAAACAATGCCAAAGGCCTGGATCACACATTTCAGTGCAGTTCTCCCTGAGGTTCAAGGCAAGGTAAGAGACAAAGCTATTAACTGAGAGAGGAGACGGACAGACTTCTTGAACCTTAAATTATTCACAGTGTGCAGTACTGAATGCACTTTAATGATTCAGTATTTTCTTGGCATTGTTTAAATGGATTTAATTTCCATAGGCTCACCTCCAAACATAGCCCAGACTCAAGTCTATTTGTATCAGTAAGAATGAAGGATGTACTTTGTCCTTCCAAAATGTTACCAGGCTTTTACAGGAAGGCTTCGGGTTTGCTGTGGCCCCTGTGCTGCTGGAAGGAGAGCTGTGCACATGTGAACTCATGCACATTGTCTCCCTTCTTGTACAGCAATTCCTATGTTTCAGTTCTGGCATTGTTTCCTGGGCTTAGGTTTGAAAAATGATGTCTGCAGTGACCTTGCTGAAAACTAGAACCAAGTGCTGAAAGAACTCACTAACTTAATTTAGACCACAGTGCTTCTCTTCAAATCCCTTAAGCATATTTTTTAGATTTCAAAAACCTTATTCTTCCCTGATGCTACTGCTCCTTAGCACATTATATTATTAAAAACATTAAGTAAGTAAACTCTTGCTAAATCAGTTTGCATTTGGTAACAAGCCCAATTACGAGCCTCTCCTGCTGCCTCTGCTGCAAATACAGCCCTCCCCCAATTGCAGTGTTCCCTCGTGGTGGGTGTGTCGTCTCTGAGGATATGACCAGCTGCTGCCATGTCCATACCCACCTGCCAGATACACCACGGAATTCATTCTCACAGCTTTGATTTTTCTCAAATCTATCAGGACATGGGTATTTTTTCCAAGATTCTTTGCTGACAAAAAGCAGCAACTGCCCTTAAAATGCTGTTTCTGGCTGTTAATTGCTGCAGTAACATTTTCCTTTTGATTACACTTACACCCACATTTAACTCATAGTTACACCTGACACATGGACGTAGCTGAAAGAGATATCAAGGACTATGGAATTTCATACTGAAGGAATATCTCAGCCTGTCTGCTTAAAGTTTACTATTCAGATGCTCAGCCCTGGGCTTAAGTACAAATCCTCCCTCAAAGGCTGCATTAAGGACCTGGTCGAGGCAGCTGGCCAGCACAAAGGTCAGATCCTGCCGCACGTGCACCGCGATTTCTTCGAGATCTTTCTCATTTCTTTGAGGAATGATGATTCTCTTCAGTCCAGCTCGGTGTGCCGCCAGCACTTTGTCTTTAATTCCCCCAACCTAATAAGGAGAAGAAATACATATGTAAAACCAATGGCAGTAATCTAATAAAGTAATTATTGTAACATCACATCAGGAGTTAAATTCTGATGAAAGGTTCTGCCTCCCCCGGTCATTTAGGGAAGCAATTAAAAATGCAGCCACAGTTGTAGGTCATTATGTGCTTAATGAGGGAAATATGTTAATATGGTACAGTATTCTTTCTGTAACAGTTAATAATGAGAGAAAAATTATCAAGGGAGTGCAGGTATAAGTTATCAATAGTGGAAAAGTCATTACTTTTCAGGAGGTTTTTTTTTAACAGAAGTGGCCTTCACTCCATTTTTGTATATGGTGTGCTGAAATCCTGCATTAGAACAGGACTTTAGAGGGGAAAAAAGTCCTAAGGAAGTCCAGTCAGCAGTAACTAGAGTTGTACAAGAGAAAATGCACAGAAAAGTAAACCTGTGCTCCCAGACTTTGTGTTACAACAGGAACAGCTCCACTGAGCCCCCTGAGTTGGTAATGAGATGTACAAAGGGGGGGTTACATCAGTTTTGCTCACAATCACAGCTTCCAATTAAAGCCCATCTTAAGGCAGAAACTTGTAATTCTATCAGTGCTTCAGAGGGGAGCAAAGCCTTGTATTACAGCACAAAGGGCAAAGCTCAGGCTGCTGCCACACAAGGCAGGAGTGACCCATGATCCCCAGGGAGACCCCGCTGCTCGGCCCTCGCTGGGTGCAGCAGGGGCAGTGCTGGCACACTGAGGAACTCCGTGGTAACAGCAGGATTCCAGACAACATTCAGAAGGTAGATCTGGTTTAACCTGATTTTTGCACCCCCCATTAACAGCAGGGGAAGGGGTGGTCCCTCCCCGGTACAGCAAAGAAAACCCGTGGGGAGCTCAGCTGACTTTCACCAGAGAGTTGACATAGGGCTCACCAGAGCCCTGTCAGGGCCCCAGAACAAAGCCCAGAGATCCTCCTACTCTGCTGCCTCACCATGGCACCCCTGCTTCACTCTCCTCTGCAGGAAACAAAATGCTGACTCTGTTGTCAAACTTCATCCTCCTCCTCTCCATCATGTTGGATAACTCCCATATCTGCTTAATCACTGCCAGGCTCCATTGACACTTTAAACTGTATTTGCTTGAAAACTTCCCTTTGCCCTCATGCTTTGAAAAAGCCTTATGGAAACACCATTTGGCTAAACTGTATACAAGGAACAACATTCAAGAAGAATCTAAAAATAGATGTACAGAGGTTGGTTTCAAGAGTAACCTGTGAGAGCTTTAAGAAACAACTTTTCAAAGAAACCAAAGCCAGTTCTGTACCCACATGAGGAAGCATGGTTACAAATTGCAACACATATTTTGAAACCCTCCTGAATTTCAAGACTTCTAGGTTTACTTTTTAACTAGACATTTTAAGGTGTTCTCCCCAAAAACCACATCAAGGCTGGTTTCATCCTGAGCTGCAAAGCAGAGAGAGGAGTGGGACAGTGCTGCAGCAGGCTGCCTTCCCTCAGCCTCTTCCAACTGCACCAGAAGAGACTGGATTGCTGCTAAGGAATGATCCAGCAAGACTCCACTTTTCTAAGTGGCTATAAACAGATTTTAGATCCAGAATAGGGAGAATTAATACAACTCAGCTCTTTTCTCAAATGATACTTACTGGAAGAACAAGGCCTCTTAGTGTAATTTCTCCTGTCATGGCTACATCTGAGCACACCAGCCGCCCACTGAAGAGTGAAGCAAGACAGGTTACTATGGTAACACCAGCAGATGGTCCATCTTTTGTGACAGCTCCAGCTGGGAAGTGCAGATGGATGTCAGTGTTGTCAAGGAGATCAAAACTTCCAGAAGCTTAAGGAAAAAAAGAATGGTTTCAATGTTAAAAATCTAAGCTCATTTTGTTGCCAGTCTTTATTCTAAAAGCCCACCAAGAACTAACAGCCTTGGCACTATTTTGTAACAATGGGCTGAAAGAAACAACACGGTACTGCAGACACCCTAGAAAAAACAACAAACAGAAAACCCAATCAGCTTTCCCACATCCAGATTCCTAGAAAAAAAAAAAGTAACACATTAACCAATAAGCCTGGCATTTGCATGTGTTGGCAAATTCAGATTAATGGGATTAATGTAGACATACAGAATTTTTATGTCCTAAGCCATAAATGTCAATTTTCAGAGAACACACCACAGAATCAGCACTCCACAGAAACCCAGCATTATTATAAAGTAAATCTTACATTTACTTCTCACCTGTAGTGAAGCACACAGAGTGTAAACCAGAGAAGTCAAGGTGCACACAGGTAATGCCTGCAGCATTTCATTAATTCCATTTTGGTTTTTAAGCTATCTAGACATCCACAAATAACGACAGATACTGGGTAATTATTTGCCTGTCCAGCAGATTATCAAACTAGAAAACACATTTCTACAACTCTTGGGAGGTTCAAACAAAAACATCAAGAGTTAAAATGTTCTTGGCCGCAGTCGTATTGCACTGCAGTTCAACAGCAGCCATACAAACCTAACAGTCTCAAAATATTAAAACTTAGACTACAAAACCACACTTTTAACAGAATGTGCATCTTAATTCTAGATAAAACCTCCAGACTTCCATATCTATGTACATCATGAAAGTACTGCTGGAAAGCTTGAGTGTGAAAATGATGAAGAGGCAGTGTCTGTCACCACCAAGGAGAAGCACCTTGGCACTGAGACTGTTCACAGCCTTCCAGGCTGTTGAAGGGAGAGTGACAGCCCATGTTCTGCCCAGGCTGACCTGTGTGCCAGGCCACCAACACCCCAGCTGGACAGGAATGGGGAAAGAACTGCACAAAGGAACCCTGGAGCCAATTCCATCTTCACTGGTGGCTGGACAATCTCTCTGCTAAGGCAACACTTAATTTGCACAGGGAGTGTGAGGAACTCCCCCACAGCTCAGCCATGTTATAATCTGCTGCACTACTACACAGTGCCACGTCCTAGGACATGGACTTTCCCTGCAATGCCAGCGCTCTCTCCCCGTGCAGCCCCAGCCTGTGCCGGGGGCAGTGCCCCACCCACCGTTGGTGAGCTGGAACCTCTTGGCGTTGCTCCGTAACCAGCTGATGGCCAGATGTGCCGACTCCTTCATCACGTCCCCCAGCTGCCCCGTCAGGGTGAGCTGGCCCTCCCCATCCATGCGACTCGCCTCCACAAACATGATCTCTCCCCCCAGGGGAGTCCAGGCCAGGCCAATGGCCACTCCTGGCTGGCTGAGGCGCTCAGACACCTGAAGGGAAACACAGGAAATGGTTTAGGAAACAGTCGTAAAAGAACCATTCCAAAAACAACTGTAGCCGTTAAAACACACGAGTTAAGCCAAGTGTCTGATCTCTTTATTTTTTACTTTATCATTCAGTGCAGCAGTTATATTGTGGATATGTGTAAACACTAATTACAGAACAGGAGCTGTATGTGGTAGCTTAGCTTAAGGCAATGGCAAACACCTGGGTGGATTGTTCTTGAAACCTTCCCCACCCCCAAAAGCACAATAAAAATCTTTCTCTTCAAAAGCCTTCAAGTATTTAGTCAATCCTGGCTGAATGTTTATGTGACTTAATCCATCTGCTGGAGGTATATTTGCCCTGGCTGTTACTCATATGAAAAAGCCAGTTTTGCTCCTCAGTGGTACCTAAAAGCCTTTTCAAAGGTGGTTGCACAGCACGAACCGTGGTCAGACAACACTGATCGTTCACTGCAAACATTTACAAACAACTGTGAATAAAGGGAACAGAAATGTGCAGCAGGCCAGGCAGCAAAGAGGGTGACAAGTCTGACAGATTCCCACCAGGAATTACAAGCAGTCAAGCAAGATCTGCCCCACACAAGAGACAGGAGAGCCAAGGAGCAGAGGGCAGTGGGACAGCCCTGGACTCAGCAGACAGCCAGTGAAGTCAGTAACTCCAGTGTATGATGCTAAAGCCAAGAAGCCACACAGCCTTTCTTTTTGGTTCCCTTGTGGCTCTTGATTATCTGTGCATTTGGAACAACATCATGCCATTTGCTTTTATTAGCATAATTGAACTAAAATGGCTCTTTTCTAGCATTTAAGGAAATTGTACATAACAGTGTTTCACTTTTATGGTATCAAAATAGCTCATCAAGCATTTTAATTTTTGTTAACCTTAGTTTCTACACTCATTCCCTGTATTTTATTAGTGACAGTGATTTACTCTGATGATCTGAGTGACTGCTTAGTAACTCAGGTTAACAAAGTCAGCTCCATCCTGGTCACACTGAAATCCCAACATCACTGGAATATTCTGCTTTGCACGTGAGACAATCCTGTATTTTGGCAACCCATCACGGGTTCAAACATGCCATGATCAAAATGAAAATTCATACCCTCTCCCATCCAACCAACAAGGTTTATTGGGTTATGGGTTTTTTTACAGTTTTTTGGACTGGACTCTGTATCAGTTCAAAACAATTCACAGACTGATTCCAGAGTTTGAGAGCTCAGGGGCAGAAAAGAGTCATGTGACAACTTATCAGAAACCAAATGGTTCTAAAGACATCACTTAGCACAAACTCCCTCCTCTACCCTCAGACAAGGGAGGAGCCTCCTCCCACTTTCAGAAGTGAGCTGAGATCTGGTAAGAGAAACTATAAGTGTAGGAGGTGTCAATCACCTCTCACCCCTCATTCCTCACAGCAATGGCCTCAGAGGCCAAAGAGCCGCTCCTGCTGCAGCCTCCCCCCCTCAGGCCCTGCTGACAGGCAAACCTAAGGGAAACACCCTGGTAGCTCTGATAACTCCCTGCAGAAAAGACCTTGAAAATCCCTAAAAACACACACACAACTCTGAGATGAAAGGATGTTATCCTACATTAAACCCCCATGAAGTGTTACAATGAGCTCCACAATCCTGGCACCTCTGAGTAACTTCTTTTCACCAGAAATGGTGAGAATGGCCATTAGAATCAGCTGGTCACGGCCAAGTCTGTCAGATAATGAAGATGTCAGCAGCTTTGTTCTGGGGTTTGATATTTTTTGTAGATGACCAACCCAGCTGTGATTTAGCTGTAATCTGAGTAGATGAGAATATTGTCAGACACATTTCAGCTGCCTGGACACAGCAAAATTGAAGTCTTAACATTTAGTGCAGTCATTTATTTTAAAACATTTCATTAGAATTGTGCATGTCCCCCAAAACAGAGCCATTCTTTTAAGGCATGTGCACTTTCTTTTCCCAGAAAAGGCAATTTCATTGACCTACAGCTTCTGTCCCTTCAACTTCACTCACATTATGAGGATATAAACTAATCCTGACAGGCCTTCCTGTGGTGCCAATAATGTTTTGTTACCTGAGCAGAATTAAGGGTTGAAAAAAAGACTCAAGAAAGAAAAAGGCTAAAAAGAAAAGCTAAAATCCAAGCCAAAAATATAAACAGTTCATTATAAACACACTGGATGTGTTATAAACCCTTTCCCCCAAAAGCACTGCTGTGCTGAAACATTTCATTAAATCTTTTACACTTTAAACTGTCAAGATTATTTTTTCAAAGCCTCACCGTCTGATTTATTCCAACATTTGTTCTGTGCGGTGACACATCCGATTATTTATTTGTGACAAATGAATTAATCCTACAAGTGTGAGCTGAATATTCTGTCATGTCTTTCTGCTGAGGAGCCTGTGCAGCAAACAGCCAAGAATGCTCTGAAAAGGTGCAAGACTGATCACTTGTGTGAAGGCATTCCCTGAAGGACAACTGATCAATTAGGCCCTGTCATGTCCTCAGTTCTGTGGCTCAGTCCCACCCAGGCACTGACACAGTGGCTTTGTTGCAGCTACACAGAAATGGCAAAATGCAGGTGAAGCTTTAACCCCAGACATGGAGAGGAAACACTGCAGATCACAAACCAGGGAACACACCAGCAGCCAATCTGAAAGGCCTGGAGCAGGAGCTTTTTTTGAAAGGATCTTAGGGGGACTCAAGAAAATTGAAAGGAATACCAGGTTAGTTGGGAAAAGCCCTTAAAACAGGA
This sequence comes from Neodrepanis coruscans, assembly GCA_013400695.1. NCBI lineage: Eukaryota > Metazoa > Chordata > Aves > Passeriformes > Philepittidae > Neodrepanis > Neodrepanis coruscans. The sequence goes on from VYZS01048325.1 coordinate 10,263, forward strand.
GTTTGTTGTGGAGCCATTCACACATGTTGAGGAGTTGTGTGAGCCATTCACACAACTGAAAAATATTTACTTATTAATAAATACAGCAAATAGTACCTGGAAATAAATCCTGAGCTACTTGGGGAATTGATCTGTGTGGATTCATCTCTAGTTCTATTCATGCACTAAATTTTCCTTCTAAATATAGGAATATTAAAAGCCCAGTTTGATACAGAGGTCACAAGCTTCAATCAGTCTTATTTTAGGTTATACATCCCAGTAGATCCACGAAATTATTATCTGCATATTCATGAAAACAGTTCATGCAAAAAACCCAACCAACTAACACCAACAACTTCTCCCCTCAGCACTCATGTATTCTAATATTTGAAATTAAGACCTACACTTTAAAAGTTCTACTTGCACTACTTAATCTTGTAGAAAAAGGACAAAAACAGCAGAAAAAAATTGCCAACATAACCACATCGCTAAATTTAAATGAATAATCAACTCTGGAAACAAGACCAAAAACTAGCAAAGTCACACATTAGCATATTTCTTTGCCTATAATCTAATTTTAGAATTTGTATGATTTTACTGTTGGGTACAGTGGCTTCTGAGAGGTGAAAAGAGGGAATGTAAGTTGCTTACAATTAAATCATTTGCCTAAAGAGCAAACTCTTCTGATTGCTGAAACCAAAAGGAAATAAATCAGAAGACAAATGTCCAGTGTGAATAAAATCAGCCAAGAGTCTTCAGGCCTGTTGGTCACTTGACTTCAGGCCGCTTGGTCCTTGCCTCCCATTCCCCCCCACTTCCAATGTTCCCATCATCATCCTCTACCACAATCAACAGTGCTCTCTCTCTCATTGCGACTTGTTTCCTCATTTCTGTCTCCTCCCTAAGAATCTCTCCCATGATAAAATGTTCACATCCAAGCCCCTCAGTCATTCTTTAACAATCATCCATTTTCTCCTTCTTCCCCTGAAAAACTTGTCCCCTCTTTGTTCTCCAAATCCCACTGGAGTCTGGGCCTTTGATCCAGAAGAAAAGAATTACCAGAGAAAAGCTCTCACAAGTTTGTCTCTTCTGGAAGTTTTCCCTTCAGTTCTATTTTTAACAAAACTTGCTGCTTTACTGACCTTTTCTCCAGGATAAAGACAGAAAAATCCAGTGTTGCATCAGCAACTTGTTTCCTGTTACAGTGCTCTGAACACCACTGGCACTCAGTCACTTACCTGGGCCTGAGCTAAGGCAGAGAATAACTGCAATGTAAATGGTGAAAAGAGAACCCCAAACTACCAAACTAATTACACTGATGGCATTCCCAAAGAAATGAGCAATATACAGAGAGAGGAAAAGAAAATTTCTGAAATATTCCTACTGAGGAACAGAGCTGGAGGTGCCTGACTGATCATAAAACATTTTAATAGCTAAGAATTAACCTAAAGAATGTCTGGGAACTTCTGGTGCAAACTGAAGTGGTTTTAATACCCAAAAATGCTGACTGGCTTTAAGGAGGTATGTGGGACTGTCCTTAGCACAGCTGCTGCAGAGACAGGATTCCTGGGTTCTACTTTTGGCTCCTTTCCCAAGACCACCAAACATCCCCCAAACAAAAGCAAAGTTGTTATAAACTGAAAAAACACCACCACATTCTTAAGCACAGCTCCAGGCAGCTTTGCTAACAGAAAGTCAAGGCATTGTGTTATTTATGTGCCCTGAGTAGAAAGAAAACAAAAACTTCTTTAGGTGAAAACAGTGGGTGGAACACAAAGAAACAGTTTTGTTACCAACACATTTTTAAGAAGTTAATATTGTATAAACTCAGTCAATAGCAATGAAATGCACAACTAGTCAAAGGGGGAAGAGCAGCCAAGCAGAAACAAAAGAGGATGTTACCTCCATTTCATACATGGGTGGCCCCAGGATATCTTTTAAAGCATGGAAATCAATTAAAATCGGCATCTCAGGTGGCAGAGCCAGGTCAGCTGTGTCACTGATGGATTCTGTTTTTGCATCTTCTGTGACATGCTCTTTGCAATCTAAGAGAAGAAAGTCTCATTTAGCATCTCTAGCAGCCTTTCTAGACAGAGGAATTCTAAGAATTCATGACAGAGAAAAATAAAATATTCAAAAAAATACTCAGAAAGCTCATGAAAACTTGCTTAAACCATCTTTCACAAAAATCCTGTCCAAGATAATATGGTATAAAATTTAAGTATTAAGCCTAAATAAGTTCTAACTGTTCATCAAATAAAATATTAAATCTAGAGCACTGACACAGATGCAGCTCATCTGCTTAAAAGCATTTTGGATGAATTCAAATGGCAAAACACTTTTCATCAGATTTGTGTATAAAAACAATATTGAATTGAATCAGATTGGTTTGGGATCCAAGGGACCTTAAACATCATCCAGTTCCACCCACCTGCCATGGGCAGACACCTCCCACTATCCCAGTGTATAACCCTCACCCACAGCTTTTGTCTTGATACCTACACTTGGCTCTGTTCTTTCCTTTGTTGGATGAGATATTTTTGAACTGTCTTGACCAATAACAAGTAGTAGCAAAATACTCCTCAAAGGTCAAATTATCAGGATTTTCAGAAACACTGACAGGTAGGATACATTCTTCAGGAAGGGATGTAAACCCCTTATAAACATGTAGCCAGACACTTCTGAATATAATACACCCAAGTGTCAAGCAGAAGGGACCACATAATTAAAGCAATAATTACGGGTTCTTTAGTGGACTCTTTCCCTTCCTTCATTTACAGCATGATTGTATTTCTCACCTATACAATTGCTGCCTTAAGATTTCAGTTTTCTCTACAAAGGCACTTTAGATACAAAAGTGAACTGCAGTGAGAACCACACTATCAGTGTCAAACCCAGGCACAGCCACTTGTTTGCACGACTGAGCTCCAGAACTTGAACATCACTTGCAGGAGGCCCACCCTGTGCATTTACTGAAGTGGCTGGATACAGAGGCAGAATGCAAGCAGGGAGTCATTTCCCCACAGAATTTGATCCAGATGCAAAAGGTTCATTATCATTTTCTCAAGAGCCCTAAGCAATATCTTAGTGAAACATGTATCAGAGATGGAAAATCCTTGGCCAATCCAGACGTTTCCACAGTTCTGTGGCAGTTTCATGGCAGTGCCTCCCTGCCCCGAGGCTGCCACTGAGAAAAGCATCCTGCACATGCTCATAGTGAAGATATTTATTCCCACCTCAATCACACAGGCCTAATACACACTTAAAGCATAGTCTGTGTCACACAGGAATGTACAGCAAGCCTCAAGATCCCTGCATCATATTTTGGGAAGTTGCCCCAATATGGGTTGCTTCCTTTCTTTGAATTCTTTTCAATTTCAGTTTGAAAAGAAGATTTTGTTTGTTTTCAAAGGACTAAACTGTTTTCCTTTACATATTAATGCAGGTATGAGAGAAAACATTCTAGATCACTATGACCATAACAGCAGAACTCAGCCTCATTCAGGACTCAAATCTAATAGTTATTATCCAACAGCCACTGATCTTTCCATTGTAGAACTCACTGCTCCATGCACAGATCCCATTCCTTTACTGTAAATACTGCCTCAGTCAGATGGCCCTCCTGTTGTTCCAGCATGTCTCTGTGTTTTTGTTAAACTACTATTTTTGTACACAATAAATTCATAGACATAAATACTAGCAAGGCTAAGAAACATGATATTCTTGCAACTCAGACTGCAATTTCAACTTTACAGCTCTTCAAAACCTGAGTAATTTGATGTGCAATTCATATTTCAAAACAAAATTGAGTTTAAAAACAGATGCTTTTGTTCTATACCCAGATTTTACTGCCTAACAAGCACAACTGCTCTCATTTCACCTAACTCTGCACATGCAGCTGAACAGTCAGGCTTCTCATAAACAAATCACAAGGGAATTTGAGGCCACCTGCCCAAGTAAAAGAATCAGAAACTCTTTGAGTTTATCTAATCTAATTAGTAGATCCCATTTTATAATCTGTAACAATAACAAACCCCAGACTTTTTCTAAAAATATTAACCTAAATTCTGCTGTTATCTTCTTTTCTATAAAAGCATAAACAGTGATGTCCCAGAATATAATTCCAAACACTAACTTTTCCTCTGAAGGAAGAAAACATCTTTTATCATCTTTAAACCAGTGCTGACTATGAAGAATCTAAAAAGACACAAGTAATTAAGATTTCCATTAATGATGACAAATGCATGTTCCTTACCTACAAAGAGCCATAAACCAGAGTACAAGTTAAATGACACATTTATCTAAAAGAAGACACTTAAATTTCAGTTTCCAGAAACAGAGCAAGCTTAATCACCTTACATTTTCAACTAAGCTGGAAAAATAATCTAAAAAGTGCTCTTAATACAGCCCCAAACTGCACTGAGGAACCACCTGCTGATCTGCTATTATACCACAGCTTAAACAAAAGCAGTATGGTACTGAGTTGTTTTAACATCTAAAAATTGTAAAGACTAAAAATAAACAGCAACAAGCCAACACAGAGCCTTCCCCAAGTAATGAAAAAAAGTTCAAAAAACAACCAACCAGAAAAAAAAGCAAATTATGTTTGTAAAGTTTTCCAAGCAGCATCTGCAGCTACTCAGAGATCACAACAATATCCCTCAGAAATCTGCCTGTAGAAGTTCCCAAAATAAAAAAAATCTCCCCTGTAAATACTGGATTTGTAAGAAAATGGGCTCCTAAGGAAACATACTGACCTTGAACTACTAGGAATTCCATGGCACAAAGAAAAATTTAAGACTGCTACTTTCTTCTTCAGATGTAGTGGAACTGAGAGAATATAAGAGAAACTACATCCTAAAACCAATGTTCCACCATCCAACTTAAATCTTCTTCACCATATTTTTGGGAAGCATTACTTCCACAAGATTTTCTTTAGGAAAGGAATACCTTCCTGGGACCCCAATCCTACTAGAACTTACTTACATTTAAAGATAATGCTATGTGTATTTTTCCCCATAGAACAGGTCACTTTTTCCAAGAGCAGTGGTGTCAGCCCAGCTGCAATAGGGCCATTAACATACTAAAAACAAACAACCCCCTCCCAACAATGCACAAAAATGTTTTGTGATAAAATGCATCATTCCCAAGTTGAGAGAGGGGGAGTACAGACTTCATGTGTCAGTTCACATTGACCACTTGAGTCAAATTTGCATTTAAACTCAAACCCAAGTGTTGTTTCATCCACAGGCAGTAAAACAAACTGCACAACTGCCCATGCAACCATAAATTTTCAAGTATTTTCAAAGCCTGGTTTCAACATAAACAGCATCCTCATTTAATCACTTTCAGTTATTAAATATTACCTGTCCTAAATCTCCTTTCAGATCTGAATCAGACAAATCATTTTTCCCTCTGGGTTTCAACTGTTGTATCATGAGCTGATGCCTCAGTGCACAGTTGCTGCATTGTATTCTCAAGGCAGTTGCACTAAAATAGGAAGAAGAGTTTCACATATTTCTGTGACTCCTAGAATTTCTTCTACTGTCAAAAGACTCGAGGAGTGTCTCATAAATCTTAGATAGTGTTTCAGTGAAATCTCAGATGGTGTTACTGTACACAAGGATGACTCCCTGGAGAGGGCTGAAAAATGACTCCGTTTGCCT
>VYZS01048325.1:19184-47365 GCA_013400695.1 Neodrepanis coruscans
CTGCCCTTCATTTGGGGAAAAACACCCCATACCAGTTTAAGGACTTGCAACAGGCACTTCAATGCAAACACTGCAGTGTTACCTGGAACTTGGATGATCTCCATTCTGTCCAGCAGAGCAGGTGGGATTGTAGCTGTAGTGTTGGCTGTAGCTATGAAAAGGACTTGGGACAGATCAAAGGCTACATTTAAGTAGTGATCAGTGAAACTGTGATTCTGTTCTGGATCCAGGACCTTAACAAGAGTGAACAAAAAGGGATGCAATTGCTCAGTTAGAAGTCAATAAAATGTGCACATTTTTATTGTATTATTTGGATCTGTCAAATCTGACTTTACATTCATAAAATATGAGTATCAATAAAGCCTGCCTTGCCTGGATGAGTCTGTGACTACTTTTCACTCCACATCTTTTCTAAAGCTGGCTGCAGCATTTCTCCAGCCATCCAGCACCTCCCATAAGCTGTATCTCCATGACTCTCCACAGAGTTGCCCTTCGAGGACTCTCAGCAACCTCAGAAAAGCTGCCCATGTGGTCCCCTGGAATAAACAGAATTCTCTCAAGTAATCCCTGACTCCAATCCTTACCTGCTGCTGGTAGCTCTTGTCACTCTAAGCACACCAACCTGTGAGACCTCCCTGTGCAGTTTTCCAAGGGGAAAAACAATCTCAACCTCTTCTGCTGTCACTAAATCACTTGCCCCACTCATCCAGCTTTATCCAGCATTTTACTAAAGGAGGAATACAAGTTCTTCCTACTGCCCATGACATTCCTTGCAGGTCTGGACCCTTGGAGATCCCTGGCTTTCCTAACACAATCTTTGCATTTTAATTTTTTTCCCTAAAACCAAAATTAAACCAGCAGAGCAGAATAACAACACACAGCCTAAAAAATGTAGTGAATAAGTAGAACTATGGCTTCAATAACTGTGTTATCTTCCCACTGCTTTTAGTACTACTTACATGTGCTAATGCAACACTTGTTTATATTTAAGCTATTACTTGAATAAGCTGGTTTTTCACATTGGGTGATAAATATTCAACATCTATGTGCAACACAAGGGTACTAAGGTGTTGTTTTGTGGGTTTTTAACAGTGCTACAAATGGGAAGTTCATTTGTCTACAGCAATGTACACTTGGCTTCTACATCACCTACAAACCTCCTTCACTCCACTCCCCCTTGAAGTACTGCCACACTTTTCTTCCCAAATGATGAGTTATCAATATATATAATATATTACCAATATGAATAATTCTCATGTTACAAATAATGGGACTTGTGCATCTCCTGAGAAATAGCACACAACTGTCAAAGTAATTTATCTTCCTACAGCCAAATGAACACATACAACTTGAATTACAGCCAAGAACAATGTTGATAATGAAAAAGACCCCTGGATTTGAGCACTTCTTAAATGGTTATAACAGAAACAAGTCTGATTTTTCATTACTCTTAAATTCTGTTCAGGCTTTGAAAAGTGAGGAAATCTTTGGAAGAGAATTATGATCAGAACAAACTAGGAAAATACTTTTTTTACAGAGTGTCAGAAACACAGCAGAGTTTCTTAAAAAACAGAAAAAAAATCTGATTTCATTTTGAAGTACTGCACAGATTTAAAAGGACTATAACATACAAGTTACATATTCCCCTTAATAGTGAAATCTTAAAACATACTGAAGCTTATGCCTAATTCTAAAACTAAAGCTGGAACTCTGTGAATTGCTTTGTTCCTGGGCCATAAACTACTGAAAGCTTTTCTTACCCTCTGCAGCAAACAGCTGCTGTCATTCACTGCCCTCCTTACCAGTGAAGGCAAAGGCCTTGAGGTACCTGACAAGCCTGATGGATAATTCAGCCAGTTCCAGATGTCCCTCACCCCAACCAGCCCTACAAACCAGCCCTAAAATACAGGGACACACAACAGGCAGTGAATCCAAGCACAGCACCTACACAAACTGTCTGCCAAGAAAGCAGATCTACACCAAATATGAGTCTCCCATTCAAAGTCTACTCTTGCAAATTTTTCAAAATTGATTTTAAACAGCAAATTTTAACTCAACTGAATTCATCTTAATTCAACAATATTTTTTTACACTGATAACAGTATTTCCACAGAATTTCAGTCTATTAGCTGAAGTATTTGCAACTAGTTCCAAAGCTGCTGAAAAACAATGTATTCTGACAGGCCAAATTGGTAATTCATCACAATTATTTACATGCATGTTTCTCTCTTTCTCCTTCTGCTCTGCAACTAGGAATCCTTATGAATCCTGCTCAGTGCCAAGCTGGTGATTATAATATTATTTACAAAGATTCCCAAGATACTCATGCTGTACTCACATGCAAACAATATTATTCAATAAAGGTAAAGGGAACTAATCCAAGCCAACTCGGATTGTACCTAAAAATATGAATTATCTGAGATTTTTTTATAAAGACTGGAGGTCTCTGGACTCGCATTCCTTTTTCATGGTAACTATTTCTTAGAATAAGACATAAAACAGTATCATGCCTATGCATTTAAACCAGATTTTCCAAAGCAAATAGAACTGTTCTTCAATTAGGTATCTGTGCTAAGGTTCAAGAGTTTTCAAAGATACTCAACTAATACCAAAATATGAAGTACAAAAAGAACATTCAGTGCACAAAACGTCTTGGCTAATTTATGGCCCACAGCTCACACACACACACAAAGGCTTCTCTGTAACAGCTTTTTATTACCACAAAATCCAGAATAAGTTCCATGAACACTTAATTGCCTGGCTATGCTCCTGGTCTAATTTCCCTGCATACAAATACTCAGTATCAGACACTTGGATCCATTTCTGTATTATTCTTTTTAAGAGAGGTCATCTAAATTTAGACTCAAATATTCCCTTGCTAATGAACAGTAATTGGAAATAGGAAGACATTCTCTCCTGCCTGAGCAACGACTCTGCAGAAGCACCAGAACTAAACACATATCCAGCAATTAGAAAACATCAAGCTTTGCTTCCAAGCTCACAAGGTTATGGCAATTTTCTCCTTGAATACATTGCACTGTAGACAGGGAGAATTAAACACACCCACACATTAGAGAAAAAAGGACATGCCTTTTGTACTTAATGATGGCACTCAGCAAACAACAGCAGCACTTGGAAAAACAAACGTACCAGTGAGGTGACCACTGACTGCTGTTTGCTCTCCTACATAACAGCCACCCTCCCTCACTCCAGATGGACTTTCCAAAGACACACACCACAAAAAGCAAATTAAAATTAAGCTATTATAGCCAGACATGAGTTCTCCATTAGAAGAGGTAAAGCACCTGCTTCAGGGTGTTCAGGCAGCATAGAGGGGTACAGAGATCTCACAGGGGAGCAGCCCAGACATGGTTAACAGAGCAATTACTTCTGCAGATGCAACTAATGGTCAATTAGCAAGGGCTTACACAAAGGCTGCAGCCCAGGCCGGCGGCTGGAAGCAACCTGAGGAGCCTCAGCTGGAAAAATGCACGGTAGGAGCTGAGCTGAACATCACTGAGATCGTGGGTTTAAAATATGGGAAACAGAAACCTCTGAAAGCAACAACAAAGTGTCCGAAATTCAAACACAACTAATTAAACTCTAACTAAATTTTAAAAATTAATTACATTTGCCCTCAGCACTGGACACAATAGAAGAATACAACTGTTCTCTACTGCAGGACAGGGAATGAAAAATAAAAGAAACAGCAGAGGTTGAATAGAACAATATTAATATAGAGATCAAGATGGGAACACTCCTTCCAAAAGCTGCCAAATCATTGCACTGTTCCTGATTTTCAGTGCCTAGCAAACAGCCAGATAACAAAATTTGATTTTCAGGTATTTTTATCCACACATTGACTAGATTTAGGACAGCTTAGTTCAGATACCTCAAGGAGAAATGACATAAGAAATATCAGCAAACTCAGAAACAGAGCTCATTACCATTATCAGCAAAGAGTAAATAAAATGCCACAAGCAAAAAGCAGAAGGAAAATGCTCGTGTTTGTTACACTCCTCTGCTTGTTCTCCTTGGGTTTTGAGGCTTTTCATGCACCCTGGAAAAGTGTGCTACATGCTTGAGAAAGACACAGGTAAAAGACCATAACTGTCAATGTAAAAGCTGAAGAAGAGAAGCCATCCTATTTCCTAGCACATTTAAATTATTACTAGTTCATGTTAACATGCAAAGATCAAAACAGAGCTCTCAAACCATAGCCTGCTCACATGCTGATTTCCAAAGAACTAGCTGGCCTTGTCAAAACAGTAATTTTACAGTCTAGCAGGAAGAAAATAATGACGTTTGTAGAATGTCAATTGACATTTCATTTGCAGAATGTCATACACTATAAGGATGAGCTCATGACACCTTAATTTAAGCAGTATTTTTCATATTTAAATCACTGCATTAAGCACTGTCAGTCAAGAGAGTTATTAGAAGACTCTGTAGGCAAATATTGTCAGAACCACTTTCATTCCCACCTACCAAAGCTACCACACCTTAAGTCTGACAACTGAGATGCTTCTGGGATTGTGCCCTAATTCACTGCAGTGAAAGCAAACCAGGCTACCTCAAAAAATGTGGTATTTCTTACTAACCCACCCCCTTCTGACTGAAACAGGGAAAGAACAGTGACAGAAGTCATTCAGCTGGAACAGTGATGGGATGGTCCCAACAACCAGAGAGAACAGGCAGAGCTAAAAATACAGTGGTGTAAGGAAATTCTAAATGTGCACAATACCAAAAGCATCAAGTGCACTAGTGCTGTATCTGCTCTGCAGTCCAGGAATTGTACTGGGACATCATGTCATACTCTGAAAACAGAAGTAGGAAAGAAGGTCCTGAAAACTCATTACTGCTTTCTGCTACATGATAAATGGAGCTTGCCAGGCACAGGCCTCAATTCATCTTCTTCATAATCACTCCAGTTCCAGCCTCCTGAAAACCTAAGAACTAACCTAATTAATAACATCAACACTTGATGGGGCTGACAAAACATTCCAACAGCATCTCATTCACCAAAGTCCTTAAGTGGATCTTGTAGATTTTACTTGTATCTTTAAGCAAGTCAACTTTAAAACCTCTAAAACCTTTGTGAGAAAATCAGTGTACCATGCACTTCAAAATTAGATATTTATATTTTAGTACAAGTCCCAGAATTTCAGAAAAAATGCACTCATGGAAAAACTGAGTCTTGTGGAAAGCACCACACCATACAAGGCGTGGAGATCTGTGACTTAAGAGAAAAATTTAAGTTTAGAAAGTTAATTACAACTCTGATTAAAGGAATGTTCCTAAAAGAACACACAGCTGCAGTCCATTTAACATGCTAGATAAAATGCTCCAATATAAGCTGGTACCATCAAACACTTCAAAAACACATTAAAATTGTTCCAAGAAAGACAGGGAAAACTTGAAAAAGTCTGGCTAATGTCTGGCTGCTCTACAGTTCTTTCTTAGCTAACAACATTCAATCATTAAAAAACAAAATCTTGAAGTCCTTCAAGTAAACAGTGTTTGGGGCTTGAACAGTATTTAAATATACAAAACACCCCCAAATCCTTGTGCTTCAGTCCAGCTCACTGAGATTGATGGTGTCTTACTCAGCAAACTATGGAGCTGCATCTGCATCGTGCCCAAGTGACTGACAGAAATCAAACTGTGTCAGGTACCAGCAGCTGGTATTTGAGTAACAAAGCTGAGGCTGTCAGGCTCTCTCCTCTGTCCAGTGAATCTTCCAAGTCCAGTGTTTTAATTCCTTTTTTAAACACGAATGAAACAGTGCTTGTGATTTAACATCTCTTACCTCCAGCAAGGCTGCTGCAGGATCCCCCTGCAAGCTCTTGGCCAGTTTATCCACCTCATCCAGCAGGAAGACTGGGTTGTTGACCCCCACAGTCTTGAGGCCGTTGATGATCCTGCCAGGCATGCTGCCCACGTAGGTGCGCCTAGGAGAGACACAGGGCTGACATGGGGGGCAGGAGCAGGAACAACAAGCATAAAACTCAAAGGAAAATATAAGAACAAGCAGCATTGTAACAAGCCTTGCTTTTTTTGCCAAAAATTTTTGGAAGTAGTTGATAAAAATATGGAATATACAACTGAACTGCAGCAGCAGATGAAAATTCGAGCTCCATGGGGCACTGGTTGGTCTGGAAAGACAACAATATGTATTAAAGTGTATCAAACCTTATGGCCTGCAGTCATTTCACATGTTTCAGGATAAGCACCCTTGTACCATAAAAACAAGCAGATGCAGATTTGGGAAGCTCACAAATATTAACATTTTAGTACTTCCAATACTGGGACTTCATCTTCACAACAGAGTTCACAAAGAATATTACAATTAGGGTTAAATCCCAATTATGCTGAACTGTCAATGTCCCCTATGCTTTGATAAATACCCAGCAAAAGTAACTACACTTACTATGTCATTTCAGCATGAAATGAAAAGCTAAACAGTGCGATGGAAAAAAAAAAGCTTGAATTTATTCTGCAAAATCAGTAGCAACTTCTTTCCACAACACACACACAGAGCAACTACATTTTACATGCCTATACCCCTTGTTTGCTGCATTTATCACAGCCCTTTCTGCTCCTGCCAGAACTACTCCAGTACTGTAACTATGAAATTCTGGTCACTAAAGAAGAAAGAGGTACATTAAGTGCTGAATTATAGGAGCTCTCTCATGATCCTGACAAAGCAGAGAAGCAGAACAGGCCTGCTTTGCCATATGATCTGTTTTACTACAGTCCAAAATAAACAGGATGACATTTACAAAGATGAAACCAAAAATACCATGGGAGTAATTTCAAAAGATACCAGAGATGACTTTAAATATAAAAAAACCCCAACTAACAAAACCAGAACCCAAATCACACAGCAGTGGTGTTAGTTCCATGTAACATTTAATCACTGAGGAACAAACTGCAGTTACTATATTTAATTCTAGATCTGAGCAAAAATAAGTTTTCAAGATCTTCTAAACAGGCAGCAATGCAGAAGTAATTCAGTTTGCCTCTCTCCATCTTCCTGAGGCAGCTGCTGACTGAAGCTGCCAGATGCAATGGTTCACCACTGCCTGCTTTACTCTGCAGCAAGGGAGTGGATTCCTCTCACTAAAGATTGTGCTGTGTAACATTTATTACAGATCAAGACTCTGCAAGGGGGAGCTATTACAGCACCTCCATCTCCATCTGCACACAGGCACCCTTGCCAAAAGAATGGAAGGATTCTGTAAAATGCAATCAGAAAAATCACCAGACTGAAGCAGAGCTGAAGATCACAGAAATTAATCACTTACCAGTGCAGCCAAATTAATCATTGTAGCAATTTGGTCATGTCTCTGGGGTTTGGGGGTTTCTCTTGTTATGGGTTTTCTGGAGGGATTGTGTGGTTTTGGGTTTTGTTTGGGTGGTTTTGTTCTTGGCTGGGCTGTTTTTAACAAAAGGTGCTCCCTGCACTACAGAGTGTCTTTATAAGCTTCAGAGACAACGCAGCCTGACTGTTTGTAGTGTTCTCTTTATGTCAGTAATGGGATAACATTATTAGGCAAACATTAAACATTCTTTTTTTGCTTGGTACATTATTCTCAAGTGTATGCTTAAAGACATTACGCTTTTTTAATGGAAGCTTGTGTTTTTATAGACACAAAGTTCTACCTGATTCTTTTAAATTTGGGAAGATATTGAGCTACCCCTGTTAGTTTAATAAACAGGTTTGATTTACAAACTAAATGAAGGCAAACAGGTGTAAGAGCCCAAATTTGTGATACATCTTCATTTTTTAGAGATGCACCAACACCTATTTTATTCTACTATTAAACACAGACTCAGGATCTCCCAGGGTATTATTGAACACATCTCAACAAGAGTCCTTGGTAAGACAGGCCCTGCAGGTATTTATTTACACATAAACCCCTTTATCTGTCTGGATATGAACCTTTGCCTTGTAACTTGTGAAACTGAAACTGCAGTTTGTCAACACGCAACAGATAAGCTCATGTTATTCTTTATTTCATTATTTTTGCTGGGGTTGAAAGGAGGAGAAGTAATATCCTACATGAGTTTTTGATGCTATAATGTAGATTTGTTCAATTTTTGATGCAGTTTCTTTCCATGCATCCAACCTAGAAGGACAGTCAGCTGTTTCCCACCCAGAAGAGGAAGTTCAGATCAAGTTTCCTGGTTATCTCACTTCCCCCACAACACTTAAAAAACTCCCTTCTCTGTGACATTCTCATGCCACAGAATGGCTGTACTTTAGTAATCTTTTTATTTATTCTTAAATCAGTGGAGAGGTACCTTAAACAAAACACTGAGGTTGTACAGGAACTGTGTATTCCAGAAAGTGCAAGAAAAATGCTGGGAAATCTACTCTGGGCAAGTAGAGACTGGAAGGTGTTATTGACAGAAACATGACTCACCTGCTTTACACTGATCTAAAGACAGGGTGTTTTAAATCATTTTTAACTGCAAAGGCAGAAAAGGATAACAAAGCAAACACCACCAAAAGACTATTCCTGAACTTGGCTGCACAAGGTCACAGGTTATTTTTGCAAGGCCAGAGGCTGTGCCTGCTCAAGGGCTTTATGGATGTGTCTGTGCTTTGAACTTGGAGAACAAAGATGTCCCTCTCCAACTGCCTGAGGTTTGTTCTTTTCCAGTGGACAAGGCCTGTGCAGGGAACTGCTGAGGAACCACCTCTCCTCACACAGGGGCACCTGAACAAGAGTCCAGCCAGAAGTAAACTTCAGAAACTGGACAGCAATGGGAATATAAGAAAGAGTTTCACATGGAGGTGAGAAAGAGCTTCACACTTATCTCACCAGCACCACTATAAATAAATGGTACAATTACACCTTTCTCTTCCAAAAATAGAAAGCCACACACGCAACAGATAAGCTCAGATAGTTCCTGTATAACACAAAATATCAACACCGAGAAGATTTAAATGCAGGGAGCTTCTTGCAAAAGAAGTTCTAGGTCATCCTTCAGAGGTGTTTTGCTTTGTTGTCTTTTTTAAAATACAAGTAAATAACAAATGTAAACCAGAAAAACTTAACATATGGTATAGATGAGTGGTTAATGCCAACAACAAGCGAAGGATCTCTGATAAACAGCTCTGTTTTTGTACCAAGATGATGGTTTCATTTTGGGAATGCAGCACAGTAGTTGCTGCTCTTCTGCCAATGAGAAAAGGAGTCCCCAACCCCAGCTGCAGGCACATGATCCACCCTGAAACGGCAAAACCTTTCCAGCTGCTGCACGAACACACCACGTGGAGCAGCAGTTGCCCAGACACCACACCCCACCCTGGGCTCTCACACACATCCCAGTCTGTTTGCTCAGTCTCTCAGGCTGCATCTTTCACATGCAACAGTAGTAAGTGGCCAAAGTCGGTGCTATTTCAGGCACTATTTGCTTGCAAGTCAAAGTGAAATACAGATCCTTTTTAATGTTCCAGTACATTCAGTACATTGGTAGGTACACACAGTATCATTCCTCTGCAATGTCACCAGAATCCTTCCTCAAAGCCTAATAAGGAGCTTTTAGGAGAAAAAGAATGTCTCCTAACATGAAATATTAGAAAATCAGTCTGACTAAACAGTCACCTCTGTAATTCCTCTCTCACTGTCACTAGAAGCACAACATGGATTCACTTGACTGGGAATAACTTGAAGGATTTATTCAAGCAAAAGGACATTACAGAGGTTTACAGAAAAGCTGTAGTTCTAATCTGATTAAATCCTATTCTGAGAAGCAGAAAAAAAAACAAAGCAGAATTTAAAAAACAGTGTGCAACAGCTGGTTTTGATTTTACCAACAAAAAACTTCAAAAAGCAGTCACTTATAAGGGATTTCTGGTATCAACTGCTCTAAAGTTTCTTTTTAAACTATACATTAGTTTGTTGAAGAGTAACCCCACAATATTCTTGCTAATTCTTGATTATATTTTCCTTTGCTGTTGAAAAATAAACTCTCTTATCAAATACTTCCCTTTAGCTGATTTCAAATAAATTTTTAACATGAAATTTTTACTGGTTAGCCTCTAGCATGCACTACTAATTTAATAATACCCTCAAAAATGTGACAGCCAAAACCACCTCAATTTGAAAGTTTTTTGAAGGTTTTATCATATGAATCTACTTGTCTTTATTCTTTATTAGGACTAAGCACAAGATAGAAAGTTTCACTTTTGTTTATAACGTCAAGTTCCTCGTGGCTCTAAGGCTGAGGATTCCACAGCCTCTAGTGGCTTCACTTCGAATTGCAACGTGCTGCTGAACTACATTTTCAGCTCTTTTTAGGATCAGTACCATAACTAATCAAACATCCGAATTCTCACTCACTGAACAGTGATTACCAATGCAGTTTGTGCTTTGCAGGACCAACACGAAGTGGAGGAGGAGGACAGAGCAGGTGGCCCAAGGAGCAGGCCCAGCTCCACGGGGCAGGAAAAGCCAAAGGGTTAAAACAGACATTTCACAAACCCCAGGGGGCTGCTGGGGGCAGTGGCCAAACCTACACTCAGAAAAATAACTTGCATATGATTCTTTCAAGCTACAAACGCCAGGGAAGTGCCAAACACTCTGGAAAACAGAACTCCTGCATATTTGCCACAGGAGGTGCAGAGGAGTAACTGTGTGCTGCTTGTCTTACCAAGGCTGCTGAGTAAAGGTTTACAAACCAACTCTGAACTTTCAAGTTGTCATTAAGTAAAAATTCACCGTTTTATCACTTTTTCCTCTTTCATGTTCTGTTCTGAGCAGTGATCAGTAGTACACTAGACCCCTAAGTTCCAAGAAATACATTGTATTCCAGATTCCTACAAGTTTATGCAGATGTTCAGCACAAGATTTCCTGCATTCCTTCCAGCTGGGACTGGGAGCTTCCACCACTCTAATGAATGTACACATATAACCAGCTTACACAGACAGAAGTCTGACAACACAAAATGAACTTGTATTACAGCATTTCTCTTCAGTTTTCATTAAAGTGACATAGGGAGATGATGAGAATACCCAGGTCCTTTCTATGCCTTAAAAAAGACATTAAATAACCTGGAATTGAAGAAAGAATGATGGTATGTTCTGATGACTGACAGCAGCTGCATAGATATTGGGCAAAATTAACTGCTATGTGGCAAAGAAATAACTGACATCTTTTAATTACCTACTGTTGTAAGGAGAAATTTTATTAACTAACCAACTTGAAAAAACCCAAAGAAACCCCAAAGCAAAAGTGGTTTTACAGCTCTTTAGAACACTAAAATTCAATAAGTAACTACTATTCTTTCAAATAAGCAAAATTCCTCTGTATTAGCTGAACAATGAAAATAGTCAATATATTCTGCAGAGAAAAAAACCTGCAATTAGGGAAGGAAGAAGAAGTTACCTGTGGCCTCGAATATCAGACTGATCACAGACTCCTCCTAAAGCGATTCTGTGGAATTCTCGACCCAAAGTCTTTGCAATTGATCTCCCAACACTGGTTTTGCCAACCCCTGGAGGCCCCACAAAACAAAGGATGGGTCCCTTGAGGTTGTTTTTAAGCTGTCTGACAGCCAAGTACTCCAACACCCTCTTCTTCAGCTTCTCCATCGCATAATGATCGTTATCCAACACAATTCGAGCCGCTCGGATCTCCAGGCGATCTGTCATTGGCAACACAACGGATCAGCACTTTTGCCTTTACAATGGGAACGACTCAGCCTACAGCAGGAACAAATGCATCCTCAAGCATGTTCATCAATGCAATCCCTCAACACACACCTACTACAATTCTCCTTCAATAATGACATCAGAATAAGCTGGACAGATCACAGTACTGAGAATGAAATTTAAACCAAAAAATCCACCTTCTCACTGTCACAGAATGAAATCTGGTTCAAATTAACTCCGTGACTGTTCTATACCAGAAATCCAATGATAAGCAAATTTTTCAGCATTTGCTTCTCACAGAAATAAGTCTGTAAGGTCCTCAGATCTGCAGTCACTTCACCCACAAACTCTGCTTAAAGTAAAAATTTCAAGCTGCATGTGACATGGCATAATTTTTTATAAAAAAGACCAATGAGGAACTTTCAACAAAAAAACCACTCTGTTAGGACAAATACCTTATTCATTTGGGGATTCTTTGAACAATTCTGCAAAGTATTGATGGACAAATCTTTTTACAATTTAATGATTAAAGGAAAGATTTACAAGAAGACTTCTAAAGAGCCAAGGCTTTAGCTCAAAACAGAAAAAATTCACCACTATGCACAACAGCAGAGGGCAAAAGATGGACAGACATTTCTGCAGGTGTGGAATGTGCACCTGCTGGGAAGTCTTTTTGCCCACTTTATCTACTTGTGTTTGCTGGTCATATTTGGTTTTCTACTTTTTCCTCACTCTCCATTTTTGCAAACTGTTTCTGCATTAATAGTGTCACCCTCACAACTTCCAAAAACTATGGTACAAAGCTGACACAATGCTCAGCTTCTCTACTGAGTAGCTCAAGTTCTAACTACTGAAATTAACTACAATTGTGCTTTTTCATCTTTTTGTTCCTTATCAAACTTTCTTAAGATATACCAGAACCTTCTCCAGGAACGTTAATGCTACAGAAACATCCAAATGTTTTTCTGTCTGACATATAAAGAGCAATTAGATGCTCATTTCTTCATTACTTTTAATACATGGTAGTATAAAGTTTAAGTAATAGCCCCTTCATTTTTCTGTAAAACTGTTCCTAATGCTTGTTAAATTCACATTCTTAGATGTACAATTGAGCTACACAGGCTTTTCAGTATAAAGATGTCACTGAAGTCTAAAGGTGTGTCTGGCTTAAAGCAACATATTGATGATGTTTTTACATGACAGAGCTGAGCACACAGTGTTTACATGGTGGTTACTTGTCCTAAAATGTCTGTGCAAAAGACACTCACCAACAGTAGAAGGGTTTACCTTTTGTGCTCTTGTTCCATGGCAATTCTACCATCAGCTCCAAGTAATTCCTTGTCAAAGCATATTCTGGCATTGACTGAGGCATCTTCTTTAACCTGGAAATACATGAACTGAGTCCCTGAGGCCAACCAGAAATTAACTGCAAAGGGAGACTCTCCTGCACCACAGGACAGCTACTGAGCAAACCTGAGGTTTAAAAGTCATTTTGAAAACACAACCAACACAAACATCTATCAATTTGAAAAAAGTCTGCAAGATTTGTTTTTGAATACAAAGTAAGAGAAGAAACCCCCATTTAAGTCTCCTACCTTTTTATTTCCTTAAGACAAACTTTAAGAGCTTGTTCTGACATGCTGGATGTTCTAATCTTTTTTTCCAGCATAACAACATCATCATGATCTTCTTCTTCCTCCTCATCTTCTGTAGTGTTTGCAACATGACTGATCCTTCTACTTGGACGAATAGCTACAACCTAAGAAACGGAAAACAGCCAGAGAACAGCATCAGGTCTTGCTTTTTAAATAAGGTGTGTACTTTGCCTTTTAATGGAAATCATGACAAAAACATGTAAGGTGCACAGAGAAATACTGAAGATTTTAGTTCCATAAATGGCTTCACAAAGTGTTATTGGTACTACTTAAAGTTACAGTTGTTACTTTACTAAGTATTCCCTAAGTGCATTTATCATTTACCCTAAAAAAAACACAACAGAACAAAACTGAAAGAAGCTATTTCTGATTTTTCAAGCACTGCAGCCCATCATAGTAAGCAGAATATCCCTAATCTTTGTAAAATGGTTAAGTCTTCTCTCTTACCCTTTTTCATTTCTCAGTTACTTCCCATTTACTAAACTGTTAAAATGCTGCACATCCATGGAAAAGTGTAAGCTGCCCTAATCTACCAAGCCACATTTTACAATGCACATTCTCTATCTGTATTTCCAAACCTGCCATTCCTACCATTCCTCTGCAGTAAAAGATAGACTTTCCACTGCACAGGCCAGAATTCAGTGTGTGCAGATCATGTAAGTACACTGGGCATCAGAAACCTCTTCAGAGGAATCTGAGCATTTAGTCAAGGTCAGAAAGTGCTGAGATTAAAATAAATAAACAAACATAAAATAAAGCCTAGGCAGTTTTAAACAAGTATTTTCTCTTTTAGCTATTTAAACATCCAAAACTGCCAGCTGGGTGTTCTCTGCAGCTCCAGACTGACCATCATTAAAATGCTGCACATCCATTAGCCCATTTAAAAACTGCATCTTTGTACTTATTTAGGGTGTTTTAAGTATCCCAAATTTAAAGGTCCATACCCTTTTATCATCATCCTGTTTGGGCTTTCTTGTTTTTTGAAGCAGCTTCAGGCCTTCAATCTGTCTAACAAGCAATGGGATGGTCATCTTGAAGCGTTCTTCCAGTCTAACAGCATCTAAAATCTAAGAGCAAGGGAGTCATAAGCAGCCAACAAGTCCACACTGATGGATCAACACTTTGGGTGAAGGGAACATGGAAGGTACTGTCACAGTCTTTTGACCAGAGTTACAAAATGGATGGATTAGGAAAGAATGTAGCAAGAGAAACAATGAGACCCCGTACACAAATTCCAGCCTGAAGGACAAAGCACTTCAAACTGGGCTGTCTGGTTTTAAGTATCTTAATATTTCAGCTGCATTTTCTGTGGCAAACATCTATCAACATTCTCTTTTTCAATTACTGGGCCTCAGGAAAGAGCTGTCCCTCTGAGAAAGTGGCTGCATGATTTCCTTGGTTAACCCAGGAAAAAATCCCCTTCTGCCTTAAGGTTTTTCTGTTGAGAGATTTTTTTCGTTTATCTTTTCACAGATGAAAATACTGTTCCATTTTTATGTTAAAGGAAGTTGCTGTGTGGAAATGGGTAGAATTCTGCTCCTCTACATTTCCACAGCTTCCAATGGCTGCTCTTTAAAGCTTCTAATAAAAATAAAAAGGGACACACTAAATTTAATAATGTATCTTTCTCCAGCAGGACACTCAGCTATAATAGATACCTCCCCTTCAAACTACTGCATCAATTTTTATTTGAAAGAACCTAACTTACACTTTCAATTCCAGGTGCAGCATTAGCAGTGACAAAGAAAAGAAACAACAAAACTTACAAACACAGCAAGCAAATACAGAAATCAGATGTGTCAGCATCAAGCCATGATGATCATTTTGGCATAAATTTTACTTTAACATAAGATGGAAATTTAACATATGATGAAAGTTTAACCAATGTCTCAGTATTTAAAGAAACGCAGATTTTAAGATGTTTTAAAAAAACTACTCTGAAGCTGTCAGTTTGATCTGACAGCTGTGATAAGTAAGCAAGGTTTCAACACAATTTGAAGAAAGATTTATCATCTTGAGCATGGGAAGGGGAAGTCCATGCTGCATTTATTGTTTAATAAAATGAACCATTTCCAGGGCTAACTAGATTAATTTACCTGTTAGGTGAGTTCTGGCACATACATATAGCAACACTTTGAATAACAGCACAGTAACTGTTTGCAAGGATTCACACTCAGCTGTAACACAAATCCCTGCTGGCACAATGTTAGCACTGTACAGGCTCTAGTGTAAGCAATTCCAAAATTACCTAAAAGTGACTGACCATTAAAAAAACCCAACAGCAAACACCTAACTCCCCTTAAAATGCTGAAGAACACAACACCTGAAGCTTCTCCTGGTTGGATGTCCGGATGATGGAAGTGAGAATATCTGGCAAAGCTTCTCGAGGCAGATTGTCCAGGAGGCGTCTCAGCTTTGCCACTGCAGGCACCGACATGTCCAGCATCTCCACCAGCTACAGGAACAGCACAACCAACAACATCAGTGCTGTGTGTCTTTCTGAATTAGCTAAGTGAGTAGGTCACCCAAACAAGATTGTATCTTCCAGAGTGAAACAGGTCTAGATAGTTTGACGAAAGGCTACTGAAGTAAATTCACAAAAAGTTCACTGAAGAGGCACTAACTCAGCAAAGGGCATCAGCTTTAGGCTTTCTCTCTGTTTGAGAAGTTCAAAAGTGTCACCATTGTTTGCAGCTTTTTTTTTTCAATACCTACATCCTTTATTTCACACACACACACAGATGAAAAACATCCCCAGTTATCTTAATACTCTGATGACTGTTTTTCCATACATCCTTTAAACCCAAATTCACTACACCTAGGGACATCTATTTAGAATCAAGGCCTTAGAGTTTTTTTCCCCTTTAATAATTAAACAAATTCCATTGTAAATAATTTTACATACATAAACTCCAGAAAAATTAATAAAAAGTATTCCTTTTAGTGGACTGTATTTATAGTACTGCTATATATGAAATCCTGATTTATCACAGCACTAACACATGCAGTTAGACTCGTCCTGCAGGGAGCTGTATCCACACCCTGGAACTTGAACAAACTTCAAGCTGTAACAGAAACCTTTATTTTAAAGCAGAAATACTGGAACTCTGATAGTCACTTAAAAATGTAAGAACTAGAGAAACAGAAGAGCAAATAGGACATAAAGAGCCTGAATATACACATAAATATATCATTATATGATATGTAAGATAAAAACAAGTTACCTGCACTGCATACTTGTAGAATTGTTCTGACAACTCCCCAAGCTCCTCCTCAGATTTGTGCTGATTAGTGAACTGCTCGAGCCGATCCAGCTGCTCCACCTCAGCGATGGGATAGGGCTTCTCCTTGAGCAGCTGCAGGATCTGGAAGCGGCACAGCCCCGTCACCAGCAGCGTGTAATGGGGCTTGGGCCAGTTGCTGCCGACCACCTGAACTGCCAGGGCAGCTGTGCCAATCCTAAAAACAGACCAAACCCTCGGGTTACTTGTCACCTTCCACAGAACATCTTCTGTGCACCTCCTTCACAGAAACAATCGAGCTGCACGCTGCAAGGTGCAACTGGGTCGGGGTTCCTTATGAAAGGCAACCAAATTATATAACTTCCTCTGTAAAATAGATTACAAAACCAAACCCTAACACCTTAATATGAATGAGTTAACTGAAAAACTGACTAACATATTGTAATAGAGTCGTGCCATTCAGAAACACATGTAACTTTTTGAAACATAATGGATCTTGCAGGGCACAGGCACGCTGACCTTTCTGCTTAAACGACGGGCCTTGGAAACAGAGGGTTTGAAGCCACATTTCTGCAGTGGAATTACAGACCTTGCACTGAAAAAACGCTTGAGATCACAGCACCCCTCTGAAGCACATTTAAGACAGAAGTTACTTTCTTGCAAAACCTGAGTCCACCGATACGACAAAGTTTGGAGAATAATGTTACAGCACCTTTAACTCGTACAGAAACACCACTCGTTCTCATTTTACGCGCACTAGGTCACTATCCCCAGGTCAAAAATGCCACGACCAACAGCGACAACAGCCCCAGAGCCCCGGCCTGCGTTCCTGGGTGTGCTTTTCCTCTTCAGCCTCCGTTTCCAAACTCCTTCCTGACGGCTGCCAGCCCGGCCCCCACACCCCGCCCGCCGGGCCGGGGCAGGGACAGGGGCTGTGCCACGGGAAAAGCGCTTCCCTCAGCCCTGCGGGGCCGGGCCGGAGGGAGGGCAGGGGCTGCGGGCCGGGCCGCACCTGTGCAGGGAGGGCAGGTCGTCGCAGTCGGAGGTGGGGTCGCTGGTGTTGGGGATGACGCCGATGATGGTGCTCCGCAGCGAGGTGCCCTTCAGCAGCCGGCTGCGCACCAGCTGCATGTTGCGCGGCGAGTCCACGCTGGTGCGCATGGTGGAGCCGGGCAGCAGCACTCCCTCGTGGGTCAGCAGCAGCGGCAGCCGCGTCGGGATCTGGATGGCGCTGCCCGACGCCATGGCAGGAACCCCGCACACGGATCCTCCCCCCGCACCCTCACACGGACCCGCCTCCCGCACGGCTCCGCCCCGTACGGGGCCCGGCAGGGCCCGGCCGCGCCCGTCCCGCTCCGCCCCTGTGGACACGCTGCCCCCGCGGCTGCCGCGGGCAGCAGGTGGGTCCCGCCGGTCCCGCGGTCGCTGCCGGGGCCTTTCTCGAGTACTTTCTCCTTTAAAAGGCCGAGCCCGCTCGGCCGCCTGCAGGTGTCAGGCTGGCACTGGCGATGGGTGCGGGCTTTGAGTTGGAAACGGCGCTGAAGGCACCGGCATGGGAGAGGGGGCGTGCGATAAATCCTGTCATTTGTTAAATGGATGTCGTGTGTTAAAAGCGAAATCCATTTTTGGTGGGTTTTTAGACAAGTCTCCTGCATCCGTACTGCTGCCCGAGCGGCTCAGGACCCTGTTCCACAGAGTGAGGGAATTGTGAGGATTGGAGCGGATCTCTGGAGATGCTCCAGTCCAACCCCTGCCGAGCAGGGCCACCTGGAGGTGGCACCCGAACACGCCCGGTGGGTTTGGAATGTGCCCGGAGAGGGAGAGACTCCCCGCCCTCCCTGGGCAGCTGTTCGGGGCTGTGCAACCACAGCGGGAGGAGGTTTTTCCCGGTGTTGGGGCAGCACAGGTGAGCACAGATGTGCTGCCGAGTGCTCCGAAAGCACAGGGAGGACATGCAGGACACGACACCCTCCTCCCTGAACCTCCCCCGGGGCTGTGGAGCGGTGAGGAGCAAATCCCTGCTGGTGCTCCCTGTGCCCAGCCCTTGCCAGCCTGGAGGCTCAGAGCCCTGGAGGCAGCAGGACACAGTTCACCAGGACCAGAGACATTTCCTCGCCAGCCAGAACAGCCCGCCCGGGTGACAGGGCTCCAAACGCTGAGGCCTACGGAGAGTTCAGATGAAAACCGGGTTTTAGAGACTTCCCCCCCTCCAATTGATGAATTGAGGTGCAATATCAAAGTTGCATAATGCAGTGAACCACATTAGCCAATCTCTTGTTAATCACTGACTCGTATGATTTGTGTTGAACAAAGGTGATCCTGTACAGAAGGGAAATCAGGGTAGCAACAAACAGACAACTTGAAAAGTGAAAGGAAAGCTACACTAAAAACTTAAGTGGTTTATGAACACCTTAATCTGTTGGCCTACAGGAAAATGCAGTATGGGAATACCAACAATATATTTAGATGCAAGAAGTTATTACAGCTGAGAAAAATACCTTCTAAAGCAATTGGCTCAGTTACCTTAGAAAGAGGCTGGAACTATCCAACATGCCATTTAGAAAATATTAATATAAAAGGGCACATGACACAGGAATATGGGAAGTGTTCTGTGAATTTCCTGATGTTAAATATAATCACTCTGTAATCATATGTTCAACACTCACAAATGTTTAAGCATCTGTATTTGTTTGGAATGTGAATACAAACCAAACTGAAAGATTAAATATTTGCTCATCACATTTGTTTATTACCAGGAGTAGTGCTTTGGTCTGGATGCAGCAGAAGCCTGACTGATGGAGATGGGGGTCAGTGGGGTGTGGTCCAAGATAGTGGTCACTAAAGCAGATGGTGCAGTGCCCCTGTGATTCCCATTTAGTAAATCTGTGCCCTGCAGAGTCTCTTGCTTCCACTCTCTGAAGCTGAACTGACACAACACAACAACTGAACCTCACAGAATTTTCATTGATAAAACAGATGGGTGCAGGTTTAGATCCCAGTTCAGCAAGGTACAAACCCCCCTCCTTCACATTAAGTACAGAAGGAATCATGTTCATTTCATGTTTCAAAGACTGAGAGGATAGCAGTGTCTTCCTGAGCTCATTGGCAAGATCATACTAATCATTTTGCAATAATGATCTGCTGCAAGACATATTTCTTTGAAAAACAATGCAATTCACAGATATAGGTATTTTATACCTGCAAAACTCATAACTTTTTCCTCTCCTCCCACCTCTACTCAATTTCTTCCACTTACACAAACATGAGTTCAGCATTTTCAAAACCAAGACCCAGGTACCTCACAATGAAGATTTGAGGTTAGTATGTTTGAGATTAGAAGTCAATTCTTTTCTCCTAAGATGTGCATACCCTTCTCTTCTGCCCCTTGCTGGCACTCTCTAAAATTCTCAAGCCCTCTGCAGCTATTTTTTGAAACAAGACACTCAATCTGTCATCAGAGTTTCTCATACTGCTTCTATTTTATACTTACAGATTGTTTGATGCAATGATGTTCTTTAGGAACTAGTTCTCTCTAGTTTCAGCTGCTATATCTGTAAATGGAAGAGAAGTTTGCCCATTTTCTTTTCAAACTCTCTCTCTACTGTGTGAAATTTTAAGAGCCTTTCTTAACAAACACATTATCTGGCTCCCAATCCAACAAAGCACTTATGCTTAAAGATGCTATAAAAAGATGCTTTGAATCGATTCAAGGTGTATTTCTAAGTGTCAGTTAATATGAGACATGGAATAAGGAATATACAAGACTGGTGCAATATAAAGAACTTACTGTCAGGATTTTGCAGTGCATGTGGTGATAAAACATACAATTGGCAGTCTTCTGAGGTGAGAGATGATATGTGTGCACAGGTGGACTACATAACCTGTCTGTTCATTGGATTATTTTCCTCAATAATGTTTCCTCTGCCCCTGAATGTAGCATCCCACCATCTTGGAATGCATCACAAATACCTCAAAAGTCTTTGAAATGCCATATCTGGGAAGGAAGTTGGTGTAAAGCTGTTGAAAGGATGGCATCATATAACTGGAGAGCATTTTGAAGTGCATTTTAAAGTGCATGTACTCTAATACTCACTTTTTCTATTCAGTATTCAATTCTAACATTGAATTGGAAATGTAAAAATCTGTTTTTTAATGTAGGCTTTTTATTACATATTCTCAATCATTCTTTCTTCACACAAAAGAACTTGGTTTTTTTTTTTCACATCCTGATTGATTATGTAAGCACAGCACATGAAACACATGCCAGGAATTGCTGGCAGCACGTTACTGACTGACAGAGTGCGAGACCTTTCAGAAACTCCTGAAGCTGTGTAGGATTCTTTCACAGCAATTGTAAAGTGCATTTTAGAAGTAAGAGCTAACAGACCTCACCAGAGCTGAACTTAGAGACCTAATCTTTTATTCAGAAGTGAGAATGAGCACCTAGAAAGGGAAAGGGGGGTGAAGTACAGAGGAAAACAAAATTCAAACTTGCTGTTCAAATTTGGAGCTTGAGCTAGAATAGCATGGGGTAGAGAGAGTTCTTGCCTGTCTTGCCTAACCAGACAGGATTTTCATACTAGGTGCATGCATACCATGAAAGTAATAAGGATTCAGAAGAGCTTTTGAAAGACAGGGAATATCCATGGAAAATTAAAGAAATGCCATCAGTAGAGCTCTGCTGATTAATACTCAGATCAGGATACAGCTGAGGGAATTGGAAGAGAATTTCACTCAAACTTAGTTTTGTGCACACAATGTCACCCTACCTGGAATATATTTCTTTTCTGTCTTTAATCTGCATACTGCCAAATCAGCCATTTTAGGGAGTATGTTTCCTCAGTATAATGTAGCTGAATTAACGAGCTGAAAGGGCCACATTTGAGGCTCATATATCTTTGGTATGGTTTTGTAATCTTAGCCCATTTGTTTTAACCACATAAAGTGGAAAAAATTTTGGCTTGTAACTAAGAGGAGTAAATTTTCTTCTGAAACCAAGAACATTGGCACCAAAGAAGGGAAACATGGAAAATAATGGAGCTACTGCCACAGCTTATTGAAGTAAATACTCTCCCAAGTCCAACTCAATCATCTTTGTAGTCAATATTTTAATGAAACAACAGTTTGAAGGAGCTGCAGAATCACATTCTTACCAGAGGGAGCATTTTCTTTCTTATAGTGCAAATGAAACTTGCTGACTGCCACCTAAAAATGGCATGTAAATGTTCTGGAGTAATTCTAGAGTGTGACCTGACAAAGTCCACACAGACTGTGTGACAGAGCCCAGCATTTTTACATAGTGCAGTTAAATTTGGGGATGAATAGGAGTTTTGCCTTTGCTCCTTAGCAACTGAACAGATTGTCTGGTCTGGATTTAGTCACTCTTCTCTGTTTCCAACAGTTTGACAGCCTATTAACTGCACACTGTAGGTCAATCAACTCAAGAATGTTTTCCTACCCGATCCTTTCCAAATCTGAAGGATAATGATTCCCTACATGAAGCACAACCTACTCTGCTTTCAGTTATTCAACCACATTTTATTGACACTATTCAATTTTTCAGAGGCAAAACCCTTAAAAATAAAGTTGAATAGAAGCAGTTACCTTTCTGAATTAGCAAATAATCCTGTTCACACTGGTCATTCTCTGCTGTTGTACCTGCACTCTGCCATTTGGCACAGTCTGTGCTACACAGACACCCAACTCTTCATTGCCAGTTTTGGTCATGATACAAACTAAATGGAGTCATTAACCAAAATGTTATCCATAGTTTCATGTTTAAAATATTTATAAGATGCCAAATATTACAAATATTATTCTAGCAGCTACATTGATTTAAAACCACTAAGTAATCATAACTGTATATTCTCTGAGGATGTTTCAGGAATTCATGTACTAGAACCAATTTCCTCTCTAATGTGGTTCTGTAAAGGCAGATCAGGTTGCCACTGACCTTGTTGTCTGAAATACTGAAATCTCCATAGCAGGAACATATCATGTGTTCATGACAATGCTGCTGCTTTATGCTGATTCCTCTAATGTTCATAAATTATTTCCCACAGAAATTACTGTATTAGCTGAGCACAACAGCATCCACAGTTTAACATTTTTACCCAGTTGTCCCTCTGGCAGGATATTGTGCTAGAGAATATACAAAACGTGGCAGATAGAGGTACATTTATTGCCTCTTAGTAAAACTTCCATGTGTACAAACTTATTTTCAGTACCTATTATAAAAATTAAAAATACTTATCAGTTTCAGAAATTCCTGGGATTCTTGCCAAAACCTTCTGTCAATAAGGACATGTAGAAAAGAGGGACAGCACTATTAGACATTACAAAGTATCTATTAAATAACTGAGAATTTTTTGCGGTTTACAAATATGAGATTAACCAAGTCACTGTGATGTGCATCATTTTCTTCAGCTGGACAGACATTGCAGATTCATGATTAAGGGCACAGAATGCTTACCAGAACTGGGCTGAGTAAAGAGCCTTCCATTTAATGAGCAGCCTCTCTGATAACATCTGAGACAGCAACTCATGTTACCAAAATTACTTCTATCTATAAATCAATCACCCATTTGGGGATTAATTCTTCAGGATAGGAAGAAAATCCACAATCCTGAATGAGTGCCAAAATGGACCACAAAGTAATAGATGAAGAAGCAACCTTGGTTTCCCCACACTTCTGCATAAATCTTGACATTTTACTCCATTTCATTCTCACAGTCCTTTACTTTGATTTCTCCAGTCACCTCTGGAAAACATTGATTGGTACAGTAACATGTAATGCAGGGTCCTTTTCACATAATCTATTTTCCCCTAAATTATGGAAAGGTAGAACAGGAGAAGAAAGAAGCTGCTTTTTTCATATTTATTTATGTGCTGTTTAGGAAAGGAGGAGCATATTTTCCTGTCAGTTAGAGAAAGCCCATTAGGTTTGATACTGACATGCAAGTATTAATGACAGCAATGGCTTTCTTCTTATCTATTAATGGAATCTAAGGCATATCAAATTTCTGTGCACTTGCACATTCCACAGTGATCTGGAGCACAGCTGTGAGAGGCAGCACAGTGAGAACAGTCTCACCCAGCACTGCTTGGTCTGGCACACACTGACTGCCTACTGCTAACCAAGAGTCTAAAGAAAAATGCATAATAAGGGACCTCTGGTTATTCTTCTTTTCATTTAGACACAAATTAATGTATCTTTTTACTACCTAATTATTGGGGATTTTTTTTTTTTTTACAAAATATGTATAATATATATGTGGATTTTTAAGTCATTTCCATGTAGAAACAAATGGAAGGCCTGACTGCTTTATTCAAACGCAGGGAGTTTTCTCTTTAGCCTCATCTATTTTAACAGAAATATTTATAAATAGCACCTGTACCAGATTAATAAAGACTGAGTCTATAGAATGTAGTTTAATACAGTTTTAATATCACTCAACATGTCCAACAGTAGGTGGCAGATGTATTCTTTGCAGTAAATTTCACAATCTTTCTTTCTCATTGAATTCCACAGTAGGTTTAAAATCATCTGCAGTACAAATATTGAAAAGCAAATTCTCAACATAGGTTAAGGGGATAATTATTTTTAATTCTAAATTGCTGTATTAAAAAAGTAGAAACAGCAAGCAAGCTTTTCAGGAAATATTAGGCTATAGGAAATTAACTGACAAAACATGGTGACAG
Organism: Neodrepanis coruscans; assembly: GCA_013400695.1. NCBI lineage: Eukaryota > Metazoa > Chordata > Aves > Passeriformes > Philepittidae > Neodrepanis > Neodrepanis coruscans. The sequence continues at coordinate 43,449 of VYZS01048325.1, forward strand.
CAGATACTTTACAAAGACATAATTTAAAAATAAACAAAGTCTTTCATGTTTTGATTCTTTTTAGCCTCATTTTTTGTTAGATCAGCTATTCCAAATAGGTAGCTGTGCTGGGCTGATGTTTATAAGATCAGCCTCCACAATTTCAAGAGGAATAGAATCTTCATATGGGAACAGAAATGAGGCCAGAAATAAAAGGTAATAAAATAAAGTCCTATGAACAGTAATATAGAAGAAAACAGAACAAAACAACCTTAAACAAAGAATCCACAACAACCAAAAAAAAACACAACCCAAACCAACCAACAGGCTTTTGCTATTTATTTTAAGATATATTTTATTCAGGAAATTGAGGTCTCAGGATAGGATATTCAAATATCTTTTGATATCTGAAAGTCTGGGACCTGGTTCACCCAAAAGGAGCTCATATTTATTTATTGCATACTCAGTATTCTACCTGTTTCAGCAAGGGTTTTGTTCAAATTTGCCTGTGATGTCTAGTCTATTCCACAAAAAAATAAATGGCTTCAGACATTCAGACCTGGCTTTCCAGGTTTCAGGAACACCTTATCATGTTAAACTTGGAAGAGAAAGACAAGAGGCCGAATTTCTTGTCAGACACTGTGCTTCTAATGCTTCCAGGAACTATGAGAGATCTTTATACTCTTCTTCTGAGTGGTGGTTTAGTGAAAATAATCTGAGATGGGTTTCTTGAGTATTTGAAAATCAGTTGAATATGTGAAAACTATAACAGTTCAATTCAAAATAAGCAGCATAAACAGAGGAAAAAGGAAGCAAAACAGACATTAATAACTTGACTTGTTCCATCCTATCATCATTTATATGTTCTAGTAAATTCGTGTCAGTTTTGCAATAAAAATACCAACTCCACGCAGGTGGTATGAAACATAATCACAGAATAGCTGAAGTTGGAAGGGTTTCCTGGAAACCATTTAGTCCAAACCTCCAGCTCAAAGCAGGGCCAGCTAAAGGAGTTTGCAATGCCCATTTGGGGTCTAAATACTTCCAAGGATGGAGACTCTGCAACCTCTCTATTCAGACTGTTCCAGTGTTTGGTCAGCCTCACAGGTTTCTCTCCTTTTTATCTTCTGCTTGAAAAGAATCTCTGTTTTTTCGGATTTGCCTGCTCTCCATCCTCTTTTAACATGATATCTACATCCTTCTATTGTCCCTTAAAATATTTATCCATGTTAATAACACCCCCCCAGGCCTCTCTTTTTCAGGCTGAACAATGTCAGCATCTCTCCTCATATGTCAGGTGCTCCAAACCCTTAATAGCCTTGACTCCCTTTGTAGACTCAGTCCATTATGTCCATGCCTGTCTTGTACTGCTGAGCCCAGAACTCAAACACAGAACTCAAGATGTGCTCCCACCAGTGCTGAGAAGAGGTATTGGATCACCTCCCTTGATCTCCCTAGCTCTCCCATCAGAGCCCAATCTTCCTAATGAAAAACCTTCCTACAGTATGAAACCAAGGTCAGGAAGATTAAAATCTCTGTAGTATCAAATTCTCTCCCTTCTTCCAATTAGCAGCTATTTTTCCTTCCTGAAATGATCAGAAAATCTCCCCACAATAAAACAGATTGACACTTGTGAGGTGGGAGGCTGGAAGTTGAAAACAACTTAGAAACAAGCTGGTTTACAGCTCAAATTCCATCAGCAGTCAATCTTTCACAGAAACATAGAAAAAATACTGCACAGAAAACATGCAGCAAAGGCCAGGAATATAGTTGTATCATTTCACTACTTTTTTAATTCATGTTAATTCATGCTAAAAATTTAGCTTTAATAATGATTTAATAAGAGAACAGGACTGTCAAGATACTGGCTATTTAAGTGAACATACAGGGTCAGGTGATACACCTTTGGGATATTTCAGTAGAAAACAGGAAGACAATGTCTTTTTTACCAGACTAAATACAGTATAGAGCAAGAGTTGTAAGCTCAGATAATATCCACTAGTCTAATAAAATGATGGATGTCCAGCACAAATTGTCTTTTCCATTGTGAGAGTTCCAAGAGGCCTTTGAGTTGGGGAGCAAGTGTTGGCTTTGAGCAGTGTCATTCCCCAAACTAGAAATTTACTGCAAAACTTATATCAGTGGTTTCAATACAGCTCAACAAGTCTATTTCAAGGAGAAAGGAAGAGGTGACTGGAATGTGAATATAGCAGTCTGAAACACATAATTGGCTGTTGGACCATTACCATAACAATTATAAATGGCACAACATTAACTGGGAGATAATTTCTGGGTATGTGCTCTCAGAGTCACCAACACTAGATTTCTTTCAATAAATATTTAATATCTTAATTTTGATTATGATTTACTACTTGATTTAATATTTAATTAACATAATTAATATTTATGAAGACTAGAAAGAGCTGTATTGTGCCTTTGTCAAATATGCAGGTGATCTAAAAATCTGTAGAGGAAAAAGAGACGGCACTTGATGCAACAGAATTGTGGTGACAGAGAAACAGTGGGAGCCAAGTGGGATTTCTACAGTGTTTGCAAATACAGGTGTGTGTACACTGAAGGTTTGTTTTCAGGCATGATGAGGGTGTAGCAAAACACAGAAAGGTCAAAGAGACAGGAAATAAGAATATTCTAACTAAGCACTAAGACAAAAAACAGTGTCACTTCTTTTGTCCATTAATTATCAAATAACAAAGTAAAAAGATTAATTAAACACAGAAGAAACAAAAAACAGAGTTTTTGGAAGTTTCAGGATTTTCAGGCAGAGACCTGATGCATCCCTAGGATGTAACCAGGCTAAAATATAAATAATATTTGTCTTAAACCTGTACCTCATGAAATTCACTCCTAAGCACTGGGAGTGAATAAGGATTTAGTAACACACTAACAATAGGAGTAAAAATACCAAGCAAAAAAATATTTGTGTAACACAGCTAAACACCTACATATAGATATATATATATATTTATGTATGTATGTACATATGTACTGCAAAATGGGCATACAGAGATTTATGGTATAACTGCACAAATGGTGTAGAGGAAAACATCTGCAGTAAAATCTGCTCAAAAGACAAAGCATGTGGAGCAGGCAGGAAAGATGTCCAGGGAAAGCAAATTTATTCTGCAAAAAAATCAGAAAGTGTCTCATAAAACTAAGTATTCCTTCAAAATAAGTAAGAAATATGCCTGGCAAAAGGCAGAATTCCAAGATAACAAAGTAAAAAGAGCTCTGACAAGATGCTGTGAGAAGCACAAAACACTCAGGACAAAGGAATGGCTGCAGACAGAAGAAGAAACCTCCTTCAGTTCCAGCTTTTCTTGTTGAAGAGCTCTCAACTCTGATCTCCTGCATTTCTGCAAGTAGGACCATCCAGGACTGGAGCCATCAGTGCTGACCATACAGCACTGGGTCTGTGGGCTCTTTTACTGGGAGTTTCTAAGGTGGTCGAGGGGTTGTACTTTGATCCTGTGTTGATAATGATTGACAGAGGTTAAAGACTAACCATTGGCCATGTTTATTGTTACTGATAAAACATTGCTCTGAAGTTGGCCTTATTTATTGTCCCTCTATAATGCTCCCACCACCATGGTTTCTAATTCCCTAATACATGCAAAGATGCAGCATTATATATGCATACCTGCATGTATTCAGTTAGAATACTTTACCTCCAAAGATAACATTCTGTTATGACTGGAAAAATCCCAAGGAGTTTACCACTGGGTTTAAATAGCTTTTTAAAAATTGTTAAAAATTATGTTTTTTCAATTTTTGCTTTGAAGAAAAATCTGGACAAGGACAAGAAACTCTGAAAATATAATATTGGCAAAATTACTAATTCAGCACCATGTAAGGCAAATGGACAGTAAAAGCTCTGTTCTTCACAAATATGAGCCCAAGACTCCTAACCACACCTTAGC
>VYZS01048327.1:0-13220 GCA_013400695.1 Neodrepanis coruscans
AATTTGCGGTAAAACCACGACACCAATACAGGGGTAAATATAAATACATATATATTTGTCTACATCCATATAGGCAAATTTGCAGAATAAAGAGTAAGTCAGATCTGGCAGTCAGATACTTTCCTATTTTGTGAAATGTCAAGATCAAATACTGGATGTAAAAGAAACAAAATATTCACCTAACACATTCCAATTAGCTAAATGCCAAAGGTCTAAAATAAGATTTTCTATCCTGCATAATTGAATTACAAAGTACTTTGTTTCCCTTAATCTCAGTCCAAGAGGTCAATCAAAACTTCATTCCAATTATATGAAGTTTGTGGATATTGACAGCTTGCAAGCTTTTTTGTTTTGAATAATTCATAGGGAAAGATATATCTGATTTGTTTTCATATTGGTAGTATATCTTCATGCAAGTATATCTTCATCCATGTAAACACATTGGAAAGAGAGGAAGATGATTAGATAACTTTTAGAATAATGCAGTGGGACATGCCAGTGATAAACAAGTTTATTTTGGTACATCAAAAAATTTCATATTTCCAAAAGCTACTACATATTTGCCTAAATAATTTCATTTTTAATCAAAATCTTATTTTGGAATCAGGTAGAGAAAATGGCCATTTATAGACAATAAAAAAGTCCACGTCCCCTTGAATAAGCTGTGTTTACATTAATACAAGGTTGTAAAATAAGCAATAAAGAAACATGAATTTCAGGTATAGCAAACATCATACTTGTATTTTATAAGACTTTTTCCATTTACTATTTTCATGACTAAAAGATTTGAGTTTTTATGATTGTACCTTTCAACATTGTTATCCATTAATACTGTTATATCAGTTCTATTTTACAATTACTATTTTGCAAAAAGAAAGAAGTAACAAATATCAGGAAGAGGTTTCCAGTAGTGCAAGCATTGTCAATCCAAAACGTAAGTGGATTGTGTGATATGAATGCAATGAGGAAGAGAAGATTATTATTCTTGCATTGGGTATTTTGTCATAAATTGGGTTAGGAGATTGGCTAGAGATCAGAACTGTGAGGTCTCAAATCAGGAAAGCTGAAATGAGAATATTGACTGCAGTTATAGCAACAGATATTAGAATATAGTACATATTACCTATATATTTGTCTATATTAGCTATAATTAGCTATATTTATCTATTTCATTTTTGATTTCCTGCATTTGTATAGGGCCAGCAGCAGTTGAACACTGAATAATTCTGTCAAATAATAGATGTCACAAAACTTGATTTCTACTTTCAGTGATTGTGTTTCTATTGTTATTTTTATTAATTTTTATACTAACAAAAGCATAAATACATGGGTTCTGCAAATATGGAAGACTGTTATTGTCATAATTTCAATCTCTTTTTGTTCAGTTTTATCTGTAAAATATTCATTCTTAAAATAATAAATGCATTGGCAACAAAGAGGAGCATTCCTGTTCAATCCACTGGACTTGGACTGTGAATGGATGCAAAAAAGACAGCAGGAATATTTTGTTAAAACAATTTTACTTGGACTTTGGCATAATATCCATCCAACTATGCAGAGCAGAGGGACTAACCAGTACTTTCTTTTTGAATATAACACAGGTGGATGAGAAAGGCCTTGATGATAATTTTTTGCTGAATAAGAACAATAGAAGGTAATCTTCTCTCTCTTTCTCTAAGCCAAAAGAAATGGAAGAGTAACTGTTGTTTGAAGCCCCTACAGTTACTCTGAAGTGTGGGCAGTTTAGAAATGTGCAAAATTCTTCAGAATCTCTGTGGTTTCATCTGTACAATTTAGACCAGATTTTAAGGTTTTGCTTGTCTGTTTGTTTGTTTGCTTTTTTACAAATAATAATTTCAAAACATTTTTAATAATAAGAATTTTTCTTCTAAATTGCAATTCACAACCAATTTCTACCTGTTTCCTCATGTTTTATAATATCATGTAAAGAGAGAAAAAAAGATATAAAAGATTTTGTACATAATGCAATAGTGAAGAAGTTTTTAGAAGATATTACAGATTTGAAAATGCAGGATAGTTTTTGAAATAGTGCAACAGAAGAACACATTTTCTGTTATGGGCTTGCATTTCTCTATCTGTTTCCAGAAGAAGTGAGTTACCTTTAAGAAACCTTCAACCTTCCAGCTGAAGCCGATTCACCAAGAGCAGGTTACACAGGATCTCATCCAGGTGGGTTTTGAAGAAGACTACACAAGACCTTTGGGCAGCCTCTGTCTGTCAGAGTTTCCTTATATTAAGAATAAAATTAACAAGAGAAAAAGAGAGATTTAAGACTATGTCAGTTTTTCTAAATATTTTTGTTTTCACGGAATCACAGAATTAACAAGGTTGGAGAAGACCTTTGAGAGTATTGAGTTATTACCTAACATCCTGTCATCTAAATCATGGCACTAAGTACCTTATTCAGTCTTTTCTTGAACACATTCAGAGATGGTGACTCAACCACCTCCCAGGGCAGCCCATTTAAATTAATCTGGCACAATCTATATCCCCATTAATTTATTTTACATATTACATAGGAGATTTTTCTAACCATAATTAAACATTTGCTAATATTGTAAAGTATAACAGATGATTAAACAGAATTTATAGTAATCTGCCCACGTGTCAATAACTTATCTTTTTTCATGGTTGTATAATATTCTGCATTTAAAATAATACAGTTATTCTCTATATTTATGCCAACATATTTTCTCTTAAATTGCAAGTGAGAAATCAAAATAAAATCTATAACAGTGTTCTTTCTAACATTTCACTTTTATCTTATGTTAGATTTCAACTAGAAATCCTTATATGAACAAAGGTGATGAGCAACAAGAAAAATGAATAATCTCTATCTACATGATGTACTAAGATACATAAAATGAGAAAAAACATCAGTTATATCATTGTTTTCCAGCAAACCTTAATAACATCTGTCACTTTTAAATGTCATTTGGGAGATTTAGAGTTTCTGTTGAGCCTTTCATCTAACACCAAATTAAAGTCTCGTGCTATTTTGATACACCCGTTTACTCTGAAACAAACACTATCTAATTTGTTCAGCAGAGTGGCTTGAAAGTGCAGAGAGTGCGAAGCATCTCTCACAGTTACCATCTTGTAATATCAGATTTTCAATCTTCTTTTTTCCCTTTGATAAATAGTCTGGATTTTTGTATAATAAAGAAAGTGGTTGAAGGAAGCAGTGTTGAATTTATTTATGGCTAATGGCAATGAAACTTGTCCATTTTTTGAGCAACTGAACAAGACTGCTAATCATCAACATAGTAATTATAGCTGCATTTATAACAGAAGAGTAAATCTAGGTTTAGTGAACAGTTACCCCAGTTTCTAGAGTTCCAAAGTTATTTATGTTTCACCTACTTCACATACATATCATAGCCATCTTACATACTATTTATCTGTAAAACAAATACTCCCTCAATACATCCTAGAGATGCTAAGATTGATCAGCATGAAACCCCCCAACAAACTACAGTATAGGCCTCTGGGTAAATTTCCTCCTTGAATTTTCACTGTACCTGGACATTCTTTTGGGGCTACCTTTCTCTTAGCAGTCAGTCAGAAAGCTGGCTTGGTTTTCCTGTGTACAGCTTAAATTTTTTGTGTGCCACAGCGATTCATCACTAGCTTGCATGACTTTTTACAGGCTTCACAGAGGGCTGTGATACCATTTGGTACAACACAGTGCTAATGTCCATGCTCCAAACTAATTTCACAAAAATAGTGGGAGAGTAAATGTGCAAGATAAACTTATTTTAACTTTACAAGAAATAAGAAAAATTTCAAAAATGGATTTTTCTGAAAAATATTTGGATCTACAATGGGGAGATATACTTGTCCTTTATCTTAGGTGCCCCCCAAATTCGATTCTTCTTGTACTCAGCAGGTGTAAAATGTGACAGTTCACTCATGAGCAAGTGGGATGTTTGGGAATGAGATAGGTACTGTGTTGCCATGTGTGGTGGGTTGACCTTGACTAACTGCTAGGAACCCACCAACCTGCTCTATTACTCCTATCAACAAAATGGTGAGAAAATACTATGGAAAAGTTTGTGCCTTGAGATAAGGACAATGAGATTCTTACCAACTACCATCACAGATAAAAGCAGACTTGAATTTGGAGACTTGAACTTAGGAAAATTAATTTTATTTATTGCCAATTAATTGTGAGAAATTAGTAGTGAGAATAGTGAGAATGATGAGTAGTGAGAAATTAAAGGCAAAACTACCTTCCTCATTTCCTCTCCCTTCTTTCCAGACTCAATGTCACTCTTAACTCTTCTACCTGCTCCCCAAAACTGATACAAAGGAACAGGAGTTGCAGTCAGATCATAAAACATTGACTTGTTTCTCCTGTTTCTTAAGGAGAGCACTTCCCATACTCCAGAGTGGAATCCACTATCCGAGATAGTCCTTCATAAGCCATTCCATGGGCTGCAGCTCTTCCAGAACTACTGCAACATAGATCCTTTCCACAGGATACAGTCCTTCAGCAACTTCCTTCACAGTATGTCCATTTGCTCAAGCATGGGGGACAGCCTGCTTCACCATGGGCTGCACCATGGACTGCAGTCTTTGGCACCTGGAGCACTTTGTTCTTTGAACTTGGTATCTGCAGAATTGTTTCTTGTACATATTCTCACTCCTCTCTCATGGCTGCCTTGCAGCCTTTTTTAACCTTTCTTAAATATGTTACCACGTTGTTATAATGGTGTGCTTAGATTTCCCCAGTGGGAGGTTAATTTTGGAGCCACCTGGAATTGACTCTGTTGGACATGGGGGCAGCTTCTGATGTCTTCTCATAGAAGCCACCCCTGCAAACCCCGCACTACTGAAACTTTGCCACATAAGACATGTGTTGTCAAAATGGAGATGCTATAAAATAGATAGAATGCAGATATCTATGGAAATTATTAGCAAATATTTTGGGTTAGGCCACAAAGGGGAAAGATTTTTTCAAGATCTTAGGGCTGAGATTCACTCAGTTCATGTTGTAGACATGAAGATTCACTTTAACACTCTGAAAATGTTACTATCTAGGTCTAAGAGGACACAGTTACTTGACTTGAACATTATTTCTAAACACTTCTAAGTTATATTTAGACAAGTTTAGATTACACAGGCAATACATCATTGAGATTACAAGAAAATTACGTTGATGAAAGAATAAAATCTGATATACAGGAAAGAAGATAGTCAGAAAACATCAGGAGAAGTAGAAATTGAACAGTATTCCTTAATACTTCTTAATCTTATTATACAAGAATTACATTACAAGAATAAAAATCCCTTGTGCAGGTTCAGACAAAATAGGAAACACTCATTACAAAAGAATTTCTTGATAAGGCATAGCATTCAAACCTCTTATAGTTCACAAACTGGAATAGGGGGGGAAGAAAACAACCAAAAGTACTCTCAAAGGCAGAATGGAGAATATAAAATGTCAAAGCAGTAGCATCGTTTGGTAAATAAGAGTACAGTAACAAAAGAATAAACAAAGAGAATGTAAAAGAGGGAAGTCAGAATTTGCATGAAAAATCAGCCTATTGTAACATACAGATGTCAATCGAAAAATTTAGGGCAAATTGCATCCAAATCCACATCCAAAATGCATCAATTAGCTCATCTCTCATAGAAAGCAATATAGGTTAAAATCTGAAGTGGAAACTTTATTTAAATTTACAGCATGGAGGTAGTGAGTGCTATCTCTTTCTATGTGCTCGAATTGTGCCGTTATTCATGTTCCTCATATTTGGCTGAATGGTGTGCTTAAATCACAGCTCAAGCAAAAATAAGTCACAGACTTCTGAGAGTTCCAGTTTTTTCAAAATGTATTTTGCAATACTTAGGCCACATTCATTCTCTTGTTTTGAGTTTGTAACACTAGACAACCTAAAATCATGTCTTATTCTAGTGCAGTTTTGGATTGGCACAGAACTCCACTGTAGTTTTCTTGCCCTCGTTTTCTTTTTCGTGAGGTAAACATAATGAATAGAAACACTCAAATGAGCCTTTGGCTATGTCATTCAGTACTTATGTATTCTATCTATCATAATATATATGTCATTGCAGTACAGTGATTGAAACATGTCAGTACTGGAAACTGATACCAAAACTCTCTTTCACTGAGACTAAAATATTGCTCACTAAATGCAATTTAAATTAAAGTTTAAGTATTTTCATTATCTTTGAAGTTAATTTCTCCTCAGTAACATAATAGGCTTCTTATAATAATAAACATCTCGATTATAAGAAGAATTTGAATTCTGATTAGCATATTGCTCTGTATACTAATCTGTACAGAGCACTGAAATAATATAGGAAGCTGATACAAATTGAAGAAACATAAAAATAAACAAATTTATGAAAAAAACACCACAATATTTTTCCTGCTGAGTAGAATTAAATAGTTTTCCTGTTTTGCGTTCAGTAATATTCTCCATAAATTCTTTTATAATTTTAGTCATTTTAATATTGATATGTAAGCCAATAATTCAAAAAAATCTTTCATGTTCCTTGTTATTTCATCCTGTCATCAGAGGGACAAAACATATGTAGTGAAATCAGTAATCGTACAGTTTAAGATGGTCAACACACACCCCCAAATCTACAGGTCTTTCTACGTATTTACATTGGAGGATAAAAGAATTTAATAGTTCGTGGTGTGTGCATTAGGAAATAGTAATAGCCTTCAATTTCTAGAAAAGACAATTTGTACTTGACCTTACTCTAATAAAAATGTCTTTCTGGCAAGGTAAGCCTTTCCCTTTTTTTATTCAAGAGTGCAGAATTTGGTTTCTGCAATATAGTTATGGAAAATGAATCCACAAGTTGTAACAGTTAGAAAAGAGTTGCACTGTTCACTGGAATGTCAAAGTGCCATAGCTGTGCAATCTGTCACTCCACATCACTGACATGAACATATAAGTAAAAGGAAAGCAATCAACAGAGTGTGTATACATATTACCCTACTCACATATAGATAATCTTTAAGGTCCCTTCCAACACAAACCACTCTATAAGTCTACAATTTTATGATTCTATGATTTTATAATTCCCTGATTTTATGGTATAAATACTATCTCTGGCATAATTATGGTCTCCCTTATCACAGACAGAGTAGTTTTTGTACCTTCGGGTTAAAGATCGATAGCACTCCAGCACTCCAGCACCTGATCAAGTATAATAGAATTGTTTGGGTTGGAAAGACCTTTCAGATCGCCAAGTTCAGCCATTAATCCAACACTGCCAAGACCATAATTAAACCTGTCCCTAAGTCCTGATGCCTTGGGAGTATTCCATATACATTGTGGGTTTAATTAAGCTTGAAAATTAAGGGCCCACAGAGGCCTCAGTTCAGATGTTAGTATTCTTCTGTATCTATAAGAGGGTAGCAAGAAAAAACACAGGCTCAGGCCTCCTGGACCTGCTCGGAAAAGCTGAGGGCTAAGTCCTGGGTGGGCACAGGAAATAAGGCAAACTCCCATTGGGTACTTTAGGTGTTAGGTGAACTTTGATTGGATGATATGATGGGTGTTAGCTAAGAAAGTTATAAATATAGAGGGGTTGTTAGTTTTTTCCTCTTTGGGTCATGGGACTTTGCCAGTGAAGCTGTTTTTCCCTTCACTCCTGTTAAATCTGCGTATTGTCTTAATTTCTTATCTGGATTTTAGGCAATAGCGCCAATTCTGCAGACCTTTTAGATATCTCCAGGCATTCAAACACTTCCCTGAAGAAACCTGTTCCAATGCTTGACAACTAGTTCCATAAAGAAATTTTTCCAACCCAATCTAGACCTTCCGATACAACTTGAGGCCATTTCATTTTGTCCTGTTTCTTGTCACATGAGAGACCGATCGCCATCTCACTGCAACCTTTCAAGTAGTGCTAGAGAGCTATAAGGTCACACTTGAGCTTGCCTTTCTCCAAGCTAAACACCCCCAGCTCCCTCAGCCACTCCTCATCAGACTTTTGCATCAGACCCTTCACCATCTCCATTGCCCTTCACTGGACTCACTTCAGCACTTCATTGTTTTTCTTGTAGGAAGAGGCCCTGGAATCCTGAGCACAGGATTTAAGATGCAGCCTCACCAGTGCGGATTACAGAGGAGCAATCACTGCCCTGATTCTGCTGGTCACACTACTGCTGATACAGGCCAGGATGCTCTTGGTCTTCTTGGCCACCTAAGGACACTGGTGCTCTCACGTTCATTCAGCTGTTGACCAGCATACTCAGGTCCTTTTCCAATAGGCAGCTTTTCAGCCACTGTAGAACTGTTTACAACCAACCTTTTAGTGCTGCAGGGTGTTGTTGTGACCTAAGTGCAGGGCTCGGTACTTCATCTTGTTGAATATCATAAAATTGGCCTTGACCTGATTGATCCAGTCTGTCCGGATCCCTCTGTAGAGCTTTCCTGTTCTCCCGAAGATCAACACTTCCACCTGACTTGATATTGTCTGTGAACTGACTGGGAGTACACTTGATTCCCTCATCCAGATCAGCTATGAAGATATTAAATAGAACTGGGATCAATGCTGAGCCCTGAGGAACCCTATTAATGCCCAGCTGCCAGCTCCAATCCCCACACATCTCTGGGCCCGGCCACCCAGCCAATTCTTAATCCACTGCACACATCCAAGACATGACATATCAGTTTCTCCAGGACAAGTGGGAACTGGTGTCAAAGGTTTTACTAAAGTCCAGGAAGACAAAACCCACTGTTTTTCACTCACCAACTAAATGGGCTACCTTGTCATCCTGAGTGACGTCACATAGCACATACAGGACAAGCAGGTGATCAGGTCCAGTCAACATCAGCTTATGAAAAGCAGGTCCAGCCTTGTATGTCAAATTTTATTTTTAACCTCCCTCCCCCAAAATTATCATTTAAAGATCCTGTTGTCACAAACATACACATAATTGAACACTCTTTTTTTTTGTGTGTAGTGCTTTATGTTTTACCATAGGCTTAAACTTACTCAGATGAATAATTACTGAAATCATATCTTTCTATGAAAAGTTTGAGAAGATAATGAATCTAAATTGGAGTAAATATAAGACTTGAAAAAGTAAAGATAGCATGTGGAAATGTAAATTTTTCCTACTGAAAAACAGGTTGGTGCTATTTTGTTTTGGTTTTTCTAGATAAAATTAACTGAATTTCTTGTAACTGATTTCTTATAACTGAAGGAATTTAATGAAATCATCATCAACTGATGCTCTAAATGTAAAATCTACTGCCTTCTTCATTCATTATATGTCTCATTTAATGCATGCTGATGCATGATGCACATCCCTAACTTTATACTAATGATTCAATATATAGACTCAAAAAGACAACAACTCAATTGTTTAAGTAAAAGGATTAAAACCCCAAAGTATGTTTATGTGGCATGTATTTTTGAAATCATTATACCAGTGTTTTTCAGTACTAGGTCGGGAGGGGGTTTAGCTTTAGTTCTGAATATAGTCTTCAGAGGATGAAAACACTTGACCACAAATTTCAAGAGCAGGAGAGGAATAATAACCACAGTAAAGCAATAAATGGTCTGGCATTGATGCTGGACTAAAGTGGACTACCTGAGATTTTATACTAACATGAAGTATGTGGGAATGATAGTATTTCTGTGAATTTGTAACATATTTTCAGATGAAGCAATGAAAGGTCTATGCTTGAGTCCTTCTGATTGTATGTAAGAATCTACAAGCAACACATTTAGCCATCGACAGAAGAATAACTAGATGACAGAGCTTAGATGATATATAAGTTCTTTCATATGCAGCTATAGAAAATCAAAGTATTGGTTGATGCCTGAAACCGATAAACATCATATATCAATACAATAAGCACATATAATTCAATAGTATGAAAAAAAACCCTTATTTTATTTTCTAAAATATTATTTCAAAAGGAAGATTACATGCTGAACTGTATCTCATTATGATATATACCTTTCATACAGATATAAATCTAAAACTCTTTGAGTCACTGACACATGACTGTTAAAATATTTCATGATTATTCTGGATTTATTCACAGTTAAGTTGTACAGTTTATCAATCTTCATCTAATTCAGAATGCAACATACCCAGTAAAAGGCCATGAAGTGAGATTTAAAACAAACTAGAACATTCACATGAGGTTTAATGTTCTTCTAGGGTAGCTCTTGATGAAAATGGGTGTAACATTCAATCTATTCATCTGTCTTCACCCTCATGCTTTTAATTTACTAGTTTCATCAATCATTAAACAATTATCTGGGGAGTTTTCTTTAAGTGAAGTTAAGCAAAAGTAAGAGAAGTTGAAATTAAAACTGATCTGGACAAAATATGAATGTATTTATTGATGATATGAATGAGGGAATTGAGTCCACCATCAGCAAGTTTGTGGATGATACTAAACAAGTAGCAAGTGTTGATTTGTTAGAAGGTAGGAGGGCCCTTCAAAGGGACCTTGACAGACTGGAGATGTGGGCTGATTCTAATAAGATGCAATTTAAAAAGTCTAAGAGCCAGGTTTTTCACTTTGGTCGTAATAACCCCATGCAGAGCTATAGGCTGAGGATGGAGTGGCTGTAAAGTGGTCAGGCAGAGAGGGACTTTGGAATGCTGGTTGATAGGAAACTAAATATGAGCCAGCAGTGTTCCCAAATGGCCAAGAAGGACAATGGCATCTTGTCCTGTATTAAGAATAGTGTCGCCATTAGGACTAGGGAAGTTATTCTTCCTCTGTACCTGGCATTAGTGAGGCCACACCTTGAGTACTGTGTCCAGTTCTGGGCCCTTCAGTTTAAGAAAGATGTCGAGTTGCTCGAACGTGTCCAGAGAAGGGCAACAAAGATGGTGAAGGGGGCTAGAGCACAAGCCCTATGAGGAACAACTGAGGGAGCTGGGGTCGTTTAGCCTGGAGAAGAGGAGGCTCAGAGAAGACCTTATTGCCCTATACAACTCCTTGAGGGGAGGTTGTAGGCAGGTCGGTGTTGGTCTCTTCTCTCAGGCTACCAGTGAGGGAATGAGAGGACACAGTCTTAAGCTGTGTCAAGGGAGATTTAGACTGGATATTAGGAAAAATTTTTTTACAGAGAGAGTAATTTCCCACTGGAATGGGCTGTCCTGGGATGTGGTGGGGTCATCATCCCTGAATGTGTTCAAGAAGACGTTGGATGATGTACTGAGTGACATGATTTAGATGATGGGATTGTATTGGGTAACGGATTAATGATAGGTTAGGTAATAGATAACAGGTTGGACTTGATGATCTCTTGTTAATTCTGTGATTCTGTGATCTGTGAAAATACAGCAGTTCTTCATGTAAAAAATCTGCACTTCATTTTGGTATTTTATAGAAGTGGTTGTCCTCCCTTTTTTCTTTTCTTTTTTTTTTTAATGTATTTTTTTCTCTTTATCCTTTTTAAAAAAGGAAAAATGCAAGTTAAAAAATAGAAAAATGTAGTAAAGGATACAAGAGAATACAAATTTGATGAAAGGTACAGGTTAGTACATTTGCTGACTTTTTAGAGTGTTAGACTATTTGCTTATTATGTACTAAGAAATAGAAAAATCACCCTAATCAGTGTGTCAGATAGTTGAGTGATTAAAAGAAGTTAGAATAAAGATGGCCAGGTGGCTGTATGGCTGTGTTTTGAATTTTCTGTGACACTGAGAGGATAAACCTCTCTTTCCTCTCAAGAGATTTTGTGTGTGAGGTCCATTTCAGCAAATACACTGATTTACAGAGAAGTTGTCTTCCTTTGAGTTTGTCATCCTAAGTTCTCATTGCAATCAATGGAGAAAAATAGGCATTTTGAGAGCACTTGTGTACTAAGCATACCTATTATTTTTGCTTGGCTAGAAAAGGTATTTGAAGTGATTAGTTAAAGTGTAGATGTCTATCTTTAATCAGATGAATTGCACTCTGGCCATGAAGAGTGGTAAATTAATGCACCAAATGGGCATGCATCTTTTGCTGTCTAAATAGAAAAAGAAATGCTGAATGCTGGACAGAAGAGAGAGGAAGAGACAGAGTGAAGTAAACACACTTGACTTAATGTAGATGTCCAAAGGAGATATTGTGCTGCTTCTATGATGGGTTGTATTCTGTGCTGAAAATGAATGTACACATTCTCTTCAAGAGCTTTGGTGAGGAACACAGTCCTGGATGGTCTAGTTTTAATTATATAATTTAAAAGTTGTTAAATCAAATAGTCTGTCACTGGTGTGCTGGGATATATTTTAAAATTACTTCTTTGTAATTTAAGCCTAGAACAAGGAAGTTTGAAGGGAAAAGTCTAGGAAAAAATCCAGCTGAATTCAGTTTTCAACAGCTTCAGAAAGGAAGAGTCTTGCTGAAATTATCAATTAAATTGAAATAAAGCTATGCTCACCGAATCGTAAAAAATGCAGCACAGCCGGCATGCATTTGATTATGGCTTTGCAGATGTAAAAGGTATTGTTTTAGCTTCCTTACCCAAGACACTTTTTTGGGTGCCAAATGAAGCAATTGCCCTAGCAAAATAGGTTTCAGTCTCTGCATGATAAATGGAGAGGGGTAGGTGATTCATAAAAGACGTATTATCTGACCAAGTTTTGGCACCTAGGATGTAACTCTTCTTGAGTGTTTATTAATGTTTAAGAGTAAGGTTATAGCCTAAGTTAATAATTTAAGGTGTGTGTAGACATTGGAGAGAAACAGTTTTGGGGAACAACTGCACAGACGTAGATTGTATTTAACGTATGAGCAATAAACTGCCTATTTCTCTCAGTTGACTGCAGATAGACCCTAACTCACTGGTGTAAGCAAGCCTCTTCAATATTGAATATCTAAAAATAGGTGAGACATTTCTTCCTTGAGGTATCATAAAATGGCTTGGGTTGGAAGGGATCTTAAAGATCATTACTAGACCACTAAGAGCACCACTAGAGCAGACTGCTCTAAACCCCATCCAACCTGGCCTTGAGCAGTTAATCCTGTGCCTGTGCCTCACCACATTCACAGTAAAGAATTTCTTCCTAACAGCTAACCCACCTCTCTCCTCTCTTTACAACTGCTTATTTAAAAAGTTTCTCTCCATCATTTTGATAAGCCTCTTCAGACACTTGAAGCCCCCAATAAGGTTTCCCTGAAGTCTTCTCTTCTCCAGACTGAACAATGATCTGATGATCTAGATGAGAGAATGGAGTCCATCATTAGTAAATT
>VYZS01048329.1:0-15286 GCA_013400695.1 Neodrepanis coruscans
CCAAAGCCACACCACTGTACCTGTGAACACCAGCTGTGTGCAGGGGCTCCACCTCCAATAGCCTTCAAGTCTCAGCAATGCCTTCAGGGATGAGGACAGCCTCTGGATGTCACACAGAATCAGAGAATCTTGGAAAAGACATCCAGGATCAGCACATCCAACCTGTGACCTTGTTGCCATCTTGTCAACCAGCCCAGAGCACTGAGTGCCACATCCAGTCATTTCTTGAACTCCTCCAGGGACAGCGACTCCACTACCTCCCTGGGCAGCCCCTTCCAATGCCTGACAACCCCTTCAGTGAAGAAATTCTTCCTGATCCCCAACCTGAAGCTCCCCTGGTGCATCTTGAGGCTGATCCCTCTCCTCCTGTCCCTTGTTCCCTGAGAGCAGAGCCCGACCTCCCCCAGCTCCCCTCTCCTGTCAGGGAATTGCAGAGACAGAAGGTCCCCCTGAGTCTCCTTTTCTCCAGGCTGAGCCCGCCCAGCTCCCTCAGCCACTCCTCATATGATGACTCTCTAGACCCTTCCCCAGACTCCCTCCAGCCCCTCAGTGCCTTTGTTACAGTGAAAGGCCCAGAACTGGACCCAGGGTTTAAATTGTGGCCTCACCAGGCAGCAGTGTGAGCTGAACCTCAGCTATGTTCTGCCTGTCCTCAACCTCCTCCAGGTCTGCAAGAAACAGCACTTCTTGATGCATCCAGAAAAAACTCAGTAGTAAATGCTTCAGAAAACATCCCCACTTGCCTTGCAGGAGCTTACTTAAAGGACAGGTTGAACAAAAATACTTCCTCTGGGAGTATCACTGGTAAGACACAACAGGGAAGCAAAACAGGTTTGCTGAAACCTTGGAGATCCTGGCTTGGAAACTCAGTGAGAAGGAACAGGTTTGGAGAAAGATTATCCCCTAGAGAAGCCTAACTCTGTAACCCTCACCTTACACAGAAACCAGGAGGCACCCAGCTGAGAAACCAAACAGCAAAACCAGCCTGAGCCCTCTCCAGTGACCAAAATAGATCCTGGCCACCACAGTAATGTCAAGACTCTGCTGTGACTGTGCCCAGCTGCTCCAACCCTCCCTTTCCCAGCTCCTGCCTTCCAGGTCACCCTGAGCTCATGGACCTGCAGGGTGGCTGGTGGAGCAGGTGACAAGTCCCTCTGGCCTGAAAGAAGCCAGCACAAAACCTGGGTGAAATTTCCATCTCATTTCAGACAAACTTACCTCAATCAGGTGCAATTCTCAGATAATTTAAGACCCTTGCAGACTGCAGTTAAAATCCTTCCTGGGCTGCCTTGGTACATAGAAGCAGCTGAGTTTTCTTTATCAACAGAAAGTATATTTAAAGAACCTCCAAGGCAGCTACTGAATTGTGATTTGGAGACCCCAGGCTTGCCCCCACTCTGAAGGCAGTTGGCTCCCTTACTGTGACACTCCACTAACAGCTCAAGTTGCAAAATGACTTCCAAGTTATTCCAAGTCTCATGGCACTAGAATTCAAGATATTTATGTTTGTGTCTTGGCACTGCTCGATCAAGGTTTGCAACTGGAGCCAGTGCCACACCTGAAAAAGAAGATGAGGAAGGGGAGAAGGAGAGGGGAAAATATGGGATCAAACTGCACACACAAAACAATTTTTCTTTTTATTATGAAAACAAAACAAATGCCCCAGGACCAGGGTCCATTATTACCAGTAACATCAAAGATTACTTTCTAACTCTTTTTTTTTTTTAAATTCTGTTGTGTTTGAGGCCAGCAATTTGCAATAAACAAGCTAAACTACTTACATTGACTCATTTCTTTTCAGTAACTGACATTTACAGGAATATACTAGAAATGGCACTAAAAAGTTTTAAGAAAAAGAGTTACGGTAAATTTGCATGCACATCATACAGAAAAGTAACATTTTTTTTTTTAAATATTAAAAAAACCCAAAATAACAAAACAAAAATACAACAACAAATCTTTCTGGATTGGGTACGCCAGTATCAGGGCTGTGTTCTAAGTAGCCTGTGTCAAATCCTAGCTGGTGGTTTAATTTATTTTTAAAAATGACATTTTAAAAAGATATGCAAATACCATTTCTTTAAAAAATGCAGCTCAAGCAAGATAATGCTGCTCGTGTAATGAATCCTAAATTTATCTTTAGTGATGCAGAGCCTGCCCACAGTCAGCCCTAGTGGTAACTGCTCATGGGTGAGAATGGAACAGTTTAAAATCCAGTACTAAAAAGGTTGGTTTTTTTGTCATGCCCCGATCCTTTCCCCCCAGCTCCAACCCCCACCTTTAAAAAACATCATTCCTTTCAAAACAAGGAAACCAAAAAAAAATTAAAAACTGGTCTAAAAGTCCCCAAAACAGAGAAAGAACTAGAGATTAGGTAACTGCAGTCTGCTTCTACCACATAGAGAACATGGAAAGAGACCTCACGGGGTAACTAAACTGGATATTTACACGCACACACTGGTTGTGTATGTGTGTGTGGGGGTGTGTTGTACACACACAGTCCTGAAACATCAGTTCTACAGTTACAAACCCTGTCGGTAGGAAAGGTTAAAACCACATCAATACAAAATTGAAATGATTCTGTATATAGACAACATTTGGTTAGTAGAGAACTGTTGTACCCAACAGATTCCTTCAGTCGATGGATCAGGGCCTGAGCCCATGGGATGTGGATCTCCCTCTGGTCCCACTGAGCCACGAGACAGGCTGAGTTTACAATCAGAGAAAAGTTTAACAAAGTTTTAAAAGGTGCAGTAATGCTGGTTGATTGATAAAGGTCTGGTCAGATAGTTTGTCAAAACAGGAATTCATCAGAAAAAGCAGTTTCAATAAAACTCTTTGTGTGTATGCATACATATGAAATCATACTGATTTCAGTGAAGTTTCCCCTGGAAAACAAAGTTAAACTTTGTTCATTCAAGAAAAATTCTACCATAAAAATTTCTTTTTTTTTTTCTTTTTTTTTTTTAATTCTTAAGTTTAAAAATGTTATTTCAAACGTTCTATGTTTGATCATTTTAAAGTTATTCCGTGACATCTGTACTGACATGTCATGCAATACAAACTGAGTTAAATAAATGCTCTATTGTTTCAGTTCCCAACTCATTAAGGGCTGCTGCTACTTACTATGGACTGGAAACATCTTCTTCTTTCCTGGAGACACTCAGGAGATACAAGAGGCACCACTACAGACACGGTGGGGGATAATGACCACTATGAACAATACAAGTGTGGAAAAGTGAGGAAACAAGGAGTCACCAATTTCTTTCCTGAAATCACAAAATGGATTCCTCCTGTGATCTGCCATTTCATAGGGAACACTTTACTTTCCATAAAAAGTTCCCCTCTAAGTGGTAGCCCCAAGTTGCAGCCAGCAGATCCAAATTATGCAGGTGCTTCTTCACATGCCATGGTGGTTTGGGCAAGTTGTTTTCCTTGCAAATGCCCAAGGCTGGGATGGTTTTCCAGCTAAAAGAGGGATCCTCCTCCAGTGCTGCAGCCAGTCTCAGGCCAGGCTCCTTCCCATCACTTCATGTGTGGTACTCAACCCTTTGGCTGTAACCTTTCTGCTGATTTTGGTGGAGCAGACCTGTGGATCCCAGAGGGAATGTCTGTGCCCTTGCCATGTTCCAGGGGGTTTGTCCTTGATGTCAGAGGATGGTGAGATACTGCAGAGCCATGTCCCCAGGTCTTGTGTGGCAGCAATGCTGCAGAGATGCTCTTCCCTCCAACACTGGCTCTGGTTTGTTCTCCACAGAGAAACAACCACCATGTCACATCAACATCACAGCTTGGGTTAATGCACACAGGAAAAGCTTCCAAGCAGGGAAAACTGGGAGCTTGTTTATATCCAAGTTGTTGTGGTAGTGAATTGGTTGCAATCAGTTTAACTAAAACACTGTTTGGTTTTGATAATGCAAGTTGCAGACAAGAGGAGAAACACAGATGAAGCCAACCCCGTTAAAAAGAAACCCAAGCTCTTAATTAGGTGAATATTACATTTCCTCATAGAAAATTCTGAAAATATATTACTAAGGTTTTGTCTGGGGGAAGAATTTAAGGGCAGATTTTAAAAAAAATATAGAAACTAAAATAACTCCATTATTAATGGGAAAGAAAAATCATTCATTTCAATAAGAATCAGAATATTTATCTTTTTTCAAATATTGTGGGAAATTATCTGAAAGGCTTGAGAGCTTCCTGCCCACTCTGGTCACCACCAGGTTTTGAAAGGCATATGGCCAAGGTCCAGCTAATCAAACCTTGGTTTATGGGCAGTAAGTGACTGGTGGATGCAGCTGGAAGTGCAAACCATGGAATGCTAAGAACAGGCTGGCCCTGTGCTTCCCAGTTTCCCAGCACAGGGACATCATCCAGCTTCCACATTTGCACCACAGAGCCTCTGGCAAACCACTGAGAGGCCACAGGAAGGTGAATTTTAGGGTTACCACAGAGAGGCAGTCTCAGGGGCTGGTGCTGGGAGATGGAAAGGCATAGTTTTCTGATAAACTCTGTAAATTTTTTTTCTTTGCAATAAAAAGAATTTACAATAAACTTCTGCCCCTCAGATTACAAATTTTATATAATTCTAGAACTGGTGAAAAGACAACTGGGAATATTACTGAGAAAATAATATGTTGCATCAAGATATTGTATCTAACTGTGTATTTCCAAAATCTGTACAAAACAGGAAAAAAGGGGGCTGGGGTGAAGAGGAAAAAAATCTAAAAATGAACACATCCAAAAAGACAGAGCACCAGACACACAATAGACTGCACTGTAGCACCTGTAGGTATAAAGCCCAAGGAATATAAATAAACTCACAGATTTTTATTTGTTTTGTTGTTGTTTGTTTTTTAAATCTGGTTCAAACCTCATTAAAAGTCTGCATGTCTGCTGGCCTACAGAAATGCAGCTTTGCTTTTGTCAGGTTTAACTACATTTTAAACCACCAATGGTGTTTAATAAATAAAGCCATGGTATATACATGAAATTAGGGACACTGAAAACAGAATGTATTGTAGCAGTGCAGGTCAAAATGTTAGGCTGGACTCAAAAATAGCAGGTCTTTAAAAATTGGCTCTTTTCTTCCTGTTCTCCCTCCCCTCTTTTTTCTTTTCACTGAGGTAAAGCATTTCAGTGCCTGGAAACCTGCACCCTGCCTGACACAGAAGTAGCATTCCCTTTGTAGGAGCTCACTACTGAAACAATTAGGAGAGGGGGAAAAAAGCAAACTCAAAAGCCAAAAACATACAAAATCCCTCTCCACTTCCCCTGCCAGCTCAGCCTCATCTGAAGCTCAAGTGCTGCTTTATTTTAAGCCCAGACTGAGGTGCTTGTCATGGGGAAAATCCCTAAGCATGTGTCCAGTAATGAGCACATGACTTGTCTTGGTGACTACAGGGATCACTCCAAGGTCCAGCTGACAACTTCCAGCCAAAACCTGTTTTCAGTTCAATGAAAACTTTCATAGAGAGCATTTATTTCCTGGAAATTATCTATTAAATGTTAAAAATAACATTCACAAGAAACTTGAGTGTCCCTTGCTCCCTTCCTCCCAACAAATCCCCAGGAACAATGAAACTTTTGAGAGTGGAAAACCAAAAAATGCAACCACTTCTATTGCTCATGTGCTTAAAAGTTAAATTCATGCTTAAATACCTTCCTGAACAGGTGCCTATGCCTCTACCAGGATTAAAAAAAAAAAAAAAAGCATGTTAGCAATCCACAGTACATGAGAATTTTTTTGGATTTTTTGTTGTTTTTATGTAAAAAGATGATAGCATCTGACATTTCATCACACTGTAGACTTCGAGATTAAGAATACTAGTGCTAATAACAAATACACCAACTAGTTCAAAAGCTAACATCTTTCAGATACAGTACCATTTTACAGAGATTTCTTTAAAAAAAGATGTTTGTTTTTTACCTTGTGTGAGCCAGGCAGGCTTATTAAAAGAGAACATTCTGGGGAGAGGGAAGGGATGGGAGGGAAATGTACTACAAACCTTGCAGAATTTTCTATTTATCTCCTGCTAAGAGCTCAAAGTTCTTCCATTTTCAACAAATTCTCTTCAGGTAAATGTATTTTAGAGACTTTATGCAAAGGGAACTATTTGTCATAAAGTCTAGTCTCACACACACACACGCAAAGATCTTTGACCTATTAAAAGATTGCCCTTCCCCCCCCCCCAAAAAAAGGAAGATATCTTTTATAACACTGAATTAAAAAATAAAATAAAAAAGAGTCAGAGAAAGAGAGAGGGGATAAAACCTGACCACCATGGGAGGAGAGCAGTATGTTAAGGAGGGGAAGGAACACTGCAGAGCATCGGGGTGGGGGGGAAGGGGGTGTCCGTTTGTGGTTTGTGTCCAAGTGTCCGTAACTCATTCGGAATCGCTGCTGTCTGAGCTGGAGCCACTGGAGCTGCTGCTCCCAGACTCGGAGGAGCTGCTGCTGCTGAGCCTGGAAGGGCCTCCAGAGGGAGTGGAGCCGGATTTCTCTGTGGGGAGGAAGGGAGGGATGTGGTTACTTGCAAGGAACTGAAATAGAGAAGGTTTGCCCATAGCTTTCATCCTCCATGGCTTTGTTCCCAGTTTTCCATGGGCAGCTTATTTACCACAGCTGTTGCTGCCACAAGGCTGTCCTGACTGTGGATGGCAGGGTTCCTCAGGCTGCAGGTGGCCATGGAATTCTGGGATCCACACAGGAGTTCTACAGGAGGGCAATGACTCCTGCAGACCACCTGAGCTGGGAGCTGTGCCTGCAGCCTCATGGCTTCAGTGGAAACTCTGACCACAGGAAAATCTCCCACCTGACCTGCCCAAAGCTGGAAGCAGCTTTGTTTGCACTGGAGGAACCTTTTGCAGGATCTTTCACTATTTAACTGTGTGGGGCTTGGGCTTTTTTTATTCCCACAATGGAGAAAAATCGTGTATTAGATGCTCTACAGTATTGGTCTGTAACACAGATCCTTCTGAAGGATCAACTGCCTTCACGACGCCTCCCATTTACCACCCAGCAGTTTCTACCTGGACAGAGCCCAAAGCAGCCCCTTCACAGGAGTTCAGTGCCCAGCAGTGACTCCCTGACCAACTAGGGGACCTGCCACAGAGACAGACACAAGGCAGAGGTTTTGTTTCTGTAAGGAATTCTGTCTACACACATAACCTCTGGGGCACTGTTACCACAGTAAAACCAAAGCCATTACCTTTCTTTGCAGGTTTCTTGTTGTTGTTTAGCTGCCCACTGACGTCCTGTAACCGTTTTTCTAGTTCTTTCTTCTTTTCCTGAGCTAACTCTTCTTTTGACTTTGCTGCTTGCTTTTTTCCACCTGCAGCTGTGGAGGAGGAATGCACAGTTTCTGAAACTGCATGGATGCAGGTGAAAAGAATGGACATCACTATTTTACAGGGCATGTAAATCTGTGTAAACACAATGCAGTAACACTGCTATGATCAAGTGATCACACAGCAACTACACATCCCAGATAGAAGACAACACATGAAGTTGTCTGACTTGTCCAATCACCACCATCCTGTAACATGCACTTTTTAAAACAGGTCTTCTGGAAAGTATTTTAAAAGATAGAAATATCCATGTAATAACCTTGTCATTACAGGTTACTTACCAGCCACTTACATGGTCAATAATTACACATTTGTAATTACAGAATTGTTACATGGGTTTTCTGCCCTGTAAAATAAAGTGTCCCATTAAAGGTTGTCAGGATTAAAGCATCTGCCATTAAAACTTCCGATACCTCACGCAAGAATCTACTGTGGTTTATGTTGCTCTAAATATAAAATAAAACTAACAAGGACAAATTAAAAGCCAACTGAGGCAAAGGCTGGCAGACAACAGGAATGTAGCTCCATCAGCATGGAAATGATGGGAAGTACCAGCAATACTGCAAAAGAAATATTCCTCCAAAGGAGGGGTAATTGAACACAGGTGTTGGCCAGTAACAGAAGCACAAGACAGGGCCAGATATTTTGCCTGATCCACCAAGGAAATATCTCCATTTCTGTTTTAAAGCAATGATTTAGAAAAAAGTCATCTGAAAGGCACAGTTCTAAGTGGGTGAACCTCTGAACACTCATCCTTGAGAGTCCAGCCAGGGTCAGGCATGCCAGGCTCACAGGGTGCACAGCTGAGGTTACCTGTGTTACTCCACACTTTGGTTCCAAAACTAAAGGATGCTTCTTGTTCCTAACCACTCTGGAAGATCCTTTCCTGAGCTATTCCAACAGTGAAGGATTCATGGGAAAAAAAATAAAGCAGAGTAACAAAAAAAATCAAAAATGTGGTCAAAATCTGCACTTTGCTTAGGCCTAAGTGAAAATCCCACAGAGGTGATCTGCAAGAGTGGGGAGCAACTTTTGTGTCACAGCCTTAACAATGCAATTCCCTCTTAACCAAGAGAGCCAGGACCACTTCAGCTAAGTGATCTTGTTGCTGTTCAGCTGGACCTAAACACTTAAGGGGCTGGAATAATTCAGTTTGTGGACAAGGCACAGAGACAAGTCTGTCCCACACTGAACACACATTCAGCAGCACATGATCATTAACCCTCTGGTGTGATAGAAACTGAGGGCAATATGGTGACCAGACCACATAGAAAGATCAGTTTTGGTGTGAATACACAACTCAGACACTCAGATCCAGAATCCACAGGTTTCCCAGGTAACCTTGCACAAGTCATTTATTCCCCTGGTAGTTTGGATCCCAACCATGATTTTTCCTTTCTTCCTAATTAGATAATAAACTATTCAGCCTAATAAACTGATCCTTCCAGATGTGTACTACCTAACTACACCTAACACAGGTGTTATAGTGTATAAAGTGTATAAAGACTGAAACCTTTACAGTGCCTTCCAGACTCTGCTGGTGCCAAGAGCAGACACACAGATCTTGCAGAGGAACACAATAGCTCCCCAGGTCTCTGTGGCATGACATCATGTGAAAAAAAGAAGAGAAACAACCCAGAAAGTTTCCGTACATTTTCTTGGGAGAAAAGAATCTTTAAAATCCCTGTCATCACATAGCCCACAGCAGGATCTGAGAACCTCAACACACAAGCCCTGACTCCAAAGCTGAGCCTGAGAGCTGGTGGGGGGAACACAGGCCCCGGGAGGTAACTTACAAAATGGTTTCCTTTGTTTTTTCTGTAAACAAGATTTCACGTATCTCTCCAGTTCTCGTAAAGTTGTGGGCTTCAACGTTTCAAAATCTATTTCTATCTCATCAGGATTGGAGTCTCTGAGGGAGGGTTCCCGGGACTGGATGATGTGCACCACCCTGCCGAGCTTCTCCCCGGGCAGGCGGTTGATGTCCAAGCTGAGCTGTCGTTTCTCATCATAGGTCATGGGCAGACCTTCCTCCTCCTCGTCTGAGTCGTAGGTTGCAGATGCTTGTTTGCCTCCTTTCTTGGGCTGCCTGGGGAGGTTGTCAAGCATGAAAACATCCATGGGTACACAGAAGCTATGAATTCTTTTTTTTATTAACTCCCTTATAACAAACATCCCCAACGCTCTTGGCTTTGAACCTCTTGTCAGAAAGCTTGAATAGCACCACAACTGCTGAAAAAGTTCAGCAATTTGAGATCAGCTGTTTTATTCCTATTATATTTTAGCCCTGTGAAGCATGACAACAAGCCCCAGCAGCAGCAGGGGGGCAGCACTGAAGTGGCACGTTCTTGGTGGCTGCACAAAAGGCAAACACCAAAACCTTATCTGAGAGCGATCAGGCAGGGATTCTAAGAGTTGGACAGTGCAAACATAATAGTTCCGCTGCCAGCTCTAACTTAAAGACTCCCTGGAGTTGTCTGGAAATGGGGACACTATTCAACAACAAATTAACTGCTCTGACAACTGAGCTTCCCCAGGAATTAATTAAGAACAGGGCTGGAAGCTCTGGACACTCCCCTCAAGGCACCTGAGAGAAGGCAGGCTCTCACCTGTTTGCTGTGGTTGTGCTGTTTGCTTTCTTAGCTGGGGCTTTCTTCTGTTGGGTTTGTTTTGGTGGCTGAGCCACCTTGGGTTTCTTCTCCTCCTCAGTTTTTACTTTGTGCTTTTCCTTTTCCTTCTCTTTGTCTTTCTTTTTCTTCTCTTTTTCCTTCTTCTCTTTTTTTTTCTTTGGTTTGTTCACTGGTGCTTGTGACAGTGCAGCCAACTGCTCATGGACGGCCTTCAGCTGGGGAAAAACGGGAAAATTAATCAGGCTTCAGGGCAGGATAACTGATGCTTCCACATACCTTTCCCTTTACATCCCAAGGTATGAGTATATCCCAAAGTCAGTGATCAAGCAGTTCATACTCTGGGATCCCAGAAGTGCAGAGCATCTGCACCAAGAGAAAATTACCATTACATCAAATACTCATTTACTTCACACCTAAGAGTTTTCCCCCTTTAGCTGGGAGAAGAGGAGTGTTTTCCTGAATCCCAGCCTAGATGGGATTTCTAAGAGCAGAATTAACCCCTTCCTCCTGCTGTGCCCTTTCTGCACAGACACACAACTCAGCTGTTGCAATACCTGCTCCTGGAGCTCCGCCAGCCGAGTCGCTCGCTCTTCCTCCGAGTCGGAGCTATCCGAGTCAGAAGAGCTCTCCTCACTGCTGTGGCTGCTCTCTGTGCTTTTGCTCACCACTGGTGCTGTTGGTGGAGGTGGAGGGGGGGCCTCTGCAGGCTCATCAGGCATTTTTGCGAACCTCATCTCAAAGACATCCTACAAAAAGGAGGAAAACTGGTGACAAAAGGAGCTTCAGCAGCCAACAGCTCACTCTGGTCTCTTAAACACATCAGTGTCAGGGTGCTGCTGCACTACAGAAAGTGCTGCACAAATACAGAGTAATATACAGAGTATGTATGGTCATCTGTAAGCCCAAGAAAATTCTCCCATTATTTTAACAGCTAGGATTATAACATTTTGGGAGCAGAACATGGTGCTGGGCCGTGCCATGGGAAGAGCACAACAGTTCTGCAGCAGAAAACAAAGCTGTTTCCAACAGCTGGAGGAATCACTGACTCCCCATTGCTGGTGCCAAGAGCAGAGCCACACCTGGATCCCTAAATCAACACTTTGCAGCTGAACTAAAGGTACTCTGGAAGATGCATTTGCCAACACCTTTACCTGGAGCTTCCTGGCCATGGCTACCACTTCGTGGTCTGGAGGATTGTACTTGTAACAATTAGAGAACATTAACCGAATATCTGCTGCGAAACCTTGTGCATCCTGGTACTCCCGACTGTCCATCTTTTTCTGCAAACAAACAAGCCAAAGGGAAAGGGGAGAGAAAGCCATGAGCAAAAGGCATCTGTAGCAACTGCATGGAGGACATGTGCAACTTGGAGACAGAACAGCTTCAAAATTCTCATTTGTCTAAGAGAAGAGAAGTTTGAACTGTTAATGGTTCCTAAATAATATTGAGTTTCTGCTTTATTAAACAAGCAAAAAAACCTACCAGACAACCAAAGCTGATATTGTTCTGTAACAGTTTAAACACTAAGATTCTAAATTTGGGTTGCTAAGTAGTAAAATAGAATGTGGATCCTAACAGATTTATATTAGAAGAGAGAGTCATTTAGAAGGAGTTTGCTGGATAAGAAAAAAACCAGGATCATGGATGGAAAGGGCAAGAGTCAACAAGCAAGTTACAATTACAGGAGTACCTTAAGTGTGTATTTCTACATGCTGCTTGGATATATTTGCCAACAGGAATTTACAGTTAAACTACAATACCTACTCCTGATTTAGAAGGCCAACTGATAGAGAACAGATACAGAATTCCCCCTTTATGAATCTATTGATAATGTTATTACCTTGTGTGGTGAGAGTAAGTATAAGGAGCTAAATATTTGCACCTCGTTCCTTTCTCTTATTTCTCAGCTTTCACTTCTGTCCATTTCTCTGCTGTTTGGGACTGAATGACGTGGGTTTAGAGAACAGTTTACAGCATTCCTAGCACTTAATTGATTTGATGCATATATTACTACTACATATAAAACCTTAGCTCCAATTACTCATGCTGAAAGGAAAGAGAAACTAACACTAGATTTCATTTGCATTTAAAAGACCTGGGTTTAAAGAAATTTCCTATTTGCCAAGTGCTTACAGGCCTCCCTTTTGTATGTCCTGTGCACCTGTATCCCTAGTGAAGGGAAAGGGATAACTGCAAGGCTGCAGGCATGATAGGGACAGATATTCCCCATCCCAGCAGAATGGGATGCTCAGGGTCTGTCACCCACCCCAAACACAACAAAAATTCCCATTTGTTCAATGGAAGCTACAGAAATTTCACATCTGCACAACAGCCCTGGTAACTCTATTGAAACACTGCAACGGCTCCTAGAACTCTGTTTGCTGGGAATAGGGTAGAATTTCACCTCCAGGGATGCAGCTCTGGAGGGACCTGCTGCAGGGTGGGGACATTTCTGTAGCCTTGCAGCCAGACATCCATCAAACTTTTGTCAGGAGAACTCATTCTCTTGGTGAATAAACCAAGAGACAGCCTGGGAGCCACAGCACAAAGGCAGAAAAGGAAATAGGTTTGTGGTGCTCCCGCCTGGAAAGTCTCGGGCCAATTCCAAAGCAAAACATATGTTCAAAAGAAAGGGCCCATTTATTTTAAAATACATCTTACTGCATGAAAGGCCTTTTTATATTTGTTTGGCATATTCAGTGACTGATTACTGCCTATGAAATACATTCCAGTGTCTGAGGCTTTGCTTTTCATCCAAACTCAACACTTTTCTAGCCCAATAGTTTTAATTTGCAGATTTTTGTTTTGTTTTCTTGTAAAGAATAATTAGCTTGACAAAAGGAATAGAAGTACTTTAAATTGGTGGATTGGAATATCTTTGGTTACAAACACAGTTTGAGATATCCAGCTGCTTAAAAAAAAGTGGTTACATTTACAGCTGCAAATCAGGAGTCTCAGAAAAGCAGGACTGTCAGAGGTGCAGGCAGGCCACTCCCTGTCCCACACAGTATCTACCACAGCAATCTCATTTTTTCCCCCTCAACAATCAATTGTTTAATATTCTTTAATGTTTATAAATGTACTTCCTAATGTCTAATGTGTCTCCTGCTCTAAGGTAAGTCTTGTCCTGCCCAGAGTGTGCAAAGAATGTCTCCTCACCTTCAAGGGCTTAGCTGCTCTGGAACTACAGCAAGGATTGTTGCTTCATAGGAAACTAGAGCTGCTGCCTCCAAGGATAACCCATGCCTTGCCTCCCTTCTCTCCTCCTGCTTCCATCCTT
Organism: Neodrepanis coruscans; assembly: GCA_013400695.1. Classification (NCBI taxonomy): domain Eukaryota; kingdom Metazoa; phylum Chordata; class Aves; order Passeriformes; family Philepittidae; genus Neodrepanis; species Neodrepanis coruscans. The sequence continues at coordinate 13,261 of VYZS01048329.1, forward strand.
TCCTCTCCTAATCCAAGCAGTTCTTCTCTTATCCTCTCCAAGATGACCAAGGAACTCAGGTGGAGATGAGCTCACAGATCTGTTTCTTTGGCTGTTCCCACTCTCAGCCCTAGATCCAGCACAGCATTCCAGCACATCCCTCTGCTCCTGGCTGCAACAAGCTCAGCTACAGCCCCTCCATCTCACCTGTCACTGGCACAGCCACAACAGCCAAGCTGCTTCCTTCCACCACACAAAGAAAACAACCTCCAAATCCTCCTGAATTCACCTCTTCTGGGTACACAGCCTGGGAAAAAATGCTCCTGGACATGAAGGATATTCTCTGAGGAAAATCAAACCTCACATTACCAGAGAACCAAAGTGACAAGATGTATTTTAGCTGCAGCACTGTTTGTGTTTTATTTTCTCACATAATTCCTTCTAGATTAGTGTGAAGGCCGTTAGTTGTGCTGCTTTATCACAGCCATTGTCACTTGTGCAGAATTAAATCTAAAACCTTTCAGAACCACAGAGAAAGTCCCTGACACTGGAAAATTACACTGCCTGCAAATGGCAGGTTTCTGTTCCACACAGTTAACATATTATAGGCTGCATCTCAGAGAAGTCACACTAAGATCTACAGGCCAAGAGCAATGACAATAAAACACTTCATAAAAGAACAATATCAGACAACACTTCAAACAAGTTTATTAAGAAAAACACTACCACATGAAGACAAACCCAGAGTCTCTACACATAAAAGACTCCACTGGATCTGTCATTAACCTGTCTCCAGTTTTCTGCCCTACACACAGGGGGGGACTATCACCTGCACTTGCAGAAAAAGGGCAGAGGTGTACAATTTTAAAAGAATGAAGTTAGGACTAAAGAGATTTAAGTGTGAAAAAATCACCAACACAAGAATTCACAGCTTTGCGCCTGCATTTTGCAGAATACACCACAGAATCTCTTGCAATAAGCACCCACAGAAATACCAGCCTTGAGAGGGTCACAATTTTGTTCTCTCTGTGTCTAATCTTACTGCATTCACCCAGGACTTGATCTACCAGGCTGCACATATCACAGGAGACCCACAGCATCCCTGGGAAGAACTCCTGCAGCATCATGGCACATCAGAGCATGACCCACTGCTTCCAGGAAATACATAGCATTTGCCAAGAAATATGAAAGGAATCACAAACACAGCTGCCTTCTTGCCACCTGGGTGTCTAAGATTGATTCAGAAAACCTCCCAATCTACTGAGAAAAACAACTTGAATATTGAGCCATAACAAACTAAACACTTGAAGAGCCAAGCATGAAGCCACAACCATCGTGTTATTTCCTCCCCTCCCTGAGTACCAGATCATCATGTTCTGGTTGGAACTGTTCAGTGTAAGCCTATCTAGACCACACATCATGCCAACAAGGAGGTAGGCAGCAGTTTCTGGAAATGGGATACTATCAACTGAATCCTAAGCAATATAGCACCTCTTCTTCTCAGAATGCAACACAATCCCAGGGACATCAGTTAAATAACTGGACTACCCACAAAAAGGAGAGGACTCAGCTTTGTGTACATCACCTGCTTTGTGGGGCAGAGAACAAAAGCTGCTCCGGGTTATTGGGGGGAAAAAGGAGAACAGAAGGAAACAAAATATAGAAACATCCAGCTGATATCCAAACAGGCTCTGTTTCCACCCTTGTCCCTTCCCCTCCCCCAGGAGGAACCAGTCCTCTGCAAGCAGAGGGCTGCAACACCCTGCAAAAGAGGTTGGTAAATGTGGACGTACTTTCACAGTACTGAGATCCATGGGGTGTTTGATAATATCATGATAGTCATGTAATTCCAAGGCCTCTGCATCAACGGGCTTGTAAAAGGGCCATGCATAGGCTGCGTGTTTCTTGGAGAGCATCTCCTTGAGGATGCTGTCACAGTACTTGAGGTGCTCAGAGAGTTTGCCCTTCTTCCCTGCGTGCTGGGGGACCTCTCCATCTTCAAGGTCTTTCTTTGGTGGTTTGATGGGCCGGCCGCCGCTCTCCCGCC